>CANTUT010000951.1:52500-162500 GCA_947687605.1 Reutealis trisperma
TACCAGCTTCGCCATGTTCATAAGTTGATGGAGGTAATGTAAAGGGAATCGGTGGTGGGTTTTGTGGCTCCAAATTATGAGGCTCCTCGTTGGAACCATCAGATTCATTAGCACTATGAACAAGGTGCCTCAACCTATTCCAACAAGATCTTATATGAGTTGCAATGTGGTTAAAATTCAAATCCACTATCTCGCCCCTTACAAAGGCTTGTTTAGTGAAATTTGAGAACTTAATAAGATGAGAAAATTTAGTGCAATCAACATGAAAACCTATAGCAATTATGGTGACGATATGCCTATGGGTTAAGGGGTGATCCTTACGTGTAACACACATAAGGAGTTGGTTAAAGATCCAATAGGTCCAACAAACTTGTTTTTTGTTATGTATGCACCATATTAGAAACAATTCTTGAGCACTCACTCTATTAAATTCAGTTTTGCCAAAAATCACACATGCAAGCACTTTATGCAACAACCAAAATTTGACATCCTTAATGAACATGGCCTTTCCCTTTTTTGGTTCAAAAGGAGTTTGCAAATCGGTTAAAAAGGTCCAAAATTCATTAACTTTGAAATCTTTTGGAATATCACAAATGCCCTCTCTTTTAAAGCCAAAAACCCTATGCATGAATTTATATGTAATTTGGTATGGTTGGCCTAACATGCAAAATTCTAGAATTTGGGAGTTATTTGCATTAATGTCTAATGTGGTATAAAATTCATAAATCAAGTCTCCATAAGAGTGTTCTTGCATACTAACAAACTTTTTCAGCCCACATGATGTCAAAAGTTGAGCAAAAACATCTTCCATGCCAATATTTTGAATTAAAGAAGAAGGGAAATACTTATAAGAAACAACCTCCCTATGCTTAATGGTGGAAAATTTTGAACCTTCTTCATGGGAATGGATAGGGAATGGTGCCTCATATATGGAAGCCAAGTCTTCCTCTTATTGTTCTTTATGGGGCCTTGAAGATGTGGAACCCTTTGTCCTCCCAATTGTAGGAATTTGTAGAATATAGATGAAAGATAATAACAACAATGGAGAATAGAAGAAGAAAAGATGTGAATGGACAATTGGGAGCTCTTGTTTAAATAAAAGGAAGAAAAATTGAATAAGTGTAATTGGAAAAATAAAAATCTAAAAAGTTTTTGTTGGGAAATTGAGTTGAATAGGCTAGGTTTATATAAAGTTTTAAAGGTTTGATGGCAAAGGTCATAAACTTTGGGAAGAGTTATGTTTATTTTGGGAAGAGTTATAACTTTTTGTTGATTTAGAATTTGAAAAGATGTGTAGAAGAAGTTAAATTTGACCAAAATAAAATTGAAATTAAGAAGTAAAGAATGTAAGAATAGAAAGAAAAAATAAATGAAAATAAAAATTGAAAGAAATTCAGAATGTGCTGACGAGTTGGCACCAGAGGCATGACTCGGCACAGATAGCTTCTATAACAAGTCGGCATAGATTGGCACGACTCGGCACAGAAGAAAAATTTACACCCTTTTTTTTTGAATGAAAATTTTGGAAAACAAAATAAATAAAAACCTAAAACAACTTTTCACTACCCTAAGTTAATAAAAATTATAATCAAATTCCCCGGCAACTGCGCCAAAATTTGATGTGGGTCAAATTTAATGCCCTAGTCTCTAAGACTAAGTATATAGTGAGTAGGGTGTCGAACTCTAGGGAATTTGGAGCAATTTTATATTAACCAGGTAATTACTATGATGGATAGGCAAACAACAAAAAAAAGATGTTGATTTATTCTATTTAATCTAAAATACTAAAGTTTTATTGTTACTTTAATTAATAACAACAATAATGAATAATAGAATTACAATTCAGAATTAATTTTGAACTATAAAAGTTTAACAATATATAAACACATGCAATGATTGATGAATGAAGACTCCTTTATTCTTCAGGAAATGACTTGCACAATTCTTGAACTTGAAGTGCCTTTTGGAAGGACACTTGATACAAACCAAGTACTTAATTCTAATAAGGTGTTTACAAGGATTTTAAGTAAGTTTTTCCTATCTAATACAATAGTATCTCTCCTCCTCAATGAAGCCAAATCTAAGTATTTATATGCCCTAAGGTGTCCCAAGAAGTGCCCCTTTGAAAAAGGTGTGTTTGTAAAGAGATGTCATGAAAGGTTGCTGTAACTACTCGGCACAGGGGGAGCACGACTCGGCACCACAGGCTGCTATCACTAGTCAGCACACTCTATGTCGAGTCGGCATAGAAGACCACTCTCACGACTTGTGACAGACTAGGATGAGTTAGCACACTTGTCTCACTTTGTTCTAGCCTTGCAAAAGCCTCCTTCTTCTAGCATTACACCTTTAAAACTTGATATTTGCTAAGAAACACTTCAAAACTTAAAAACAAAGTTAAATGCACCAATTTATATAATGAAATGAATGCTTGCACACACAAAACAAATTATTATTTCATTAGTTTAGTTATACCAATTAGCATCATATCAATATACAAAAGGAAAAAAGAAAAAAAGAAAAGAGAAATGCTCACTAAGTTGAAAACTCAAAAGGGTAGTTTAGGTAGAAGTCAAAAGGCTCATCGTTGAAAACCTGGAAGGGCAAGTCAGGCAGCAATTAGAGCTAAAAGGATAAAAACAAGAAAGAAAAAGCTTGTTAAGTTGAAAGCTTAAAAGGGCAACTTAGGCAGAAATTAGAGCAAAAATAAAAGATATCTCATATAATAGTAATCTGTAATAATGTTCGCCTCAAAATATACTATCCAAAAGTGACCCACAAATATACGAGGCAATTATAATATTTCGAAAGCACCAAAGGTCATATCTCTCAAGGAATTACAAATGGAAATCACTTGTTCCTTTTTGAAACAAATTAAATGTAAAAAGAAGATTTATTTGATTTGAATTTGAAAAGAAATAAATAATTGCAAAACAAGAAATTAAAAGAAAATGTTGATTAAAATGCAATAGGTTTAAATGCAAAGAATGAAGAATGCCTAAGGTTTGTATTCAGTTTATCAATCCTATATATCCATGAATATACCCAATTGATTATGCTAAAGCCTTAGTTTCTAACAATTCAAAGGATAAAGATCAATCTATTAGCAATCGCATTCATAGAAATCATTCTATCAAATCATTTATCAAGAACTAAAACCTAATGTTAAAACTTATATTTCTAATTCATTTTAAGATCCTAAAGGAATGAAATCTGGAATTGAACTTCGACTCTCGTTCAAAACCTAAGTCAAACAATTGGTAGCTAAGCAATTATTTAATACTAATCAATCAATTCAATTAAGAATAACAAAAAATAATCAAATGAGATTTAATTTAATTCCATATCATGAATACATCATACAAACCCTAGATGAGGATGAAATTAGTTCATGATAAATAAAGAAATCATCTCAATTTCATTATATTTAAAGGAATCCATTAAATCAATTTTATTAATTTAATAATCTAAAAGAAAGTAATGAATAAATAAGATTCAAACCTCATAAATAAACCCATTCGATTTGATTCAATCACTTGAATCATTACAATAGAGTTCCCAAGAAACTGAATTTGATCCTAATCTAAATAGAAATCTAAAAACTAGATGAGAAATAGAAGAAGAAATAATGTCAAACTGGAAAAAATTCAAATGAACATTGTTTGGCCTTTTTTTCAAGTTGGTTTCCCCCCAAAATAAATGTTTCTCCTTCTATTTATAATTTCTAAAATGACCTAGGGTTAAGAATCCCTTAAAAACTTGGATAAAATTTGGTTATAGCTTAAAAATAGTGCAGCTGGGTGCAGCAGGGTCATGGGGGGTCATAATGACAGTCAACACACTACTGTGGCTTACTGGGCCTTGCTGCGAGGCGCTACTGAGGCGTGTTTATGGGTCTGTTGCTGTTGCATGCACTAGGAGGTCGCTGAGGCATGTTGGCATAGGTTGTAGGTTGCTGCAGGGTGCTGGGGCTCACTGTGAGGCGCTGGGATTGCTTGCTGCCACATGATGACATTCCTCCTGTCGTGTAATGTTCCATCGAATTTTTTGATTTAGCCCAAATATCTTCCATTTCTTTAATTATTAATGCAACTGAAAATAACTTAACAAACATATTAAAAGCATCATAAAATCATAAAAATAAACTATAAATTAACAATTGAAGGAACAAAAAATAAGATAAAACTATGACAAAACAACTATCCCACGCTTAGAAATTTGCTTTTCCTCTAGTAATAATAATGGCATAGAATAGGAATTTATTAATCATCTATCAATCCTAGTACTCATATAACAACAGCTTCAGCAAAACAATTCAAAAATTTGCACATGTCTCCTCTATGTAGAAATTGGTTACCTCTAAACATGACTAACAAGATAGACTACTCACTAAGTGCTTCTCTCAATTTATATGGAAAATCACTCAAACCATACTTGAAGGCAAACTACCATAAAATTGCATATTGGTCCAATCTCCACCACTAATTTAATTCAAGGCATCAATCAAAAGGTCTTTCATTTGGTTGTAATGGGGCTAGGGTAAAGGTAGGAAAAGGGAAAAACAAGTTTAACCATTGAGCATAAGAGCATTCGAGATCAAATAACAAGCTTAAAGACAAAATACTTCCTCGAATTCTACCTAAACCTTTGTTGTAATATCTTACCATATTATTTAAATTAATAATTGCAATGTGACAATATGTTCAAATTCATGTTAGACTTTATCATTCATTCATTTTCCATTATTTTCTTTTCAAATTTTTTTTAAAAGAAAAAATGAAGTCTATTATATCATAGTTTTCTCAAGAACATGTCCCCTAAGGCAACATAAATTCCCTCACCCCACACTTAAAATCTTTGCTAGAACTTAAGCAATGTCAACACGTTTAACTTCAATGAAATGATTTCCAAATGCTCAAATCCTCAAGGAGGGACAAACAGATGAAAATTAAATGAAAAGGTCAGGCTAAAGCTATGTGTTTCCAAAGAAAGGGTCAAAGCTCGAAGTGGCTTGCTAATGGAAGTAACATTCAAGATTGGCCATTTAAGCTAAAAGGGTGAGTCCTAATGCCTTAATCATTTTAATGCTTGAATTGAAATTATAATGTGGTCTCGACAAGTATGCCTAGGGAAGCTCTAGAGATGCTCAATCAAAATGGCACACTTAATTACATCAAAGAAAAACAGTGTTTAGGCTCAAAAGCCGACCAAGGTATGGTAGAGTCTAGCATACTTCGCAATGAATTAAAGGTAAACAAAAATATTTAAGATCATGACAACTGCAAAACATTTGAAACATTAGTACTTGAGATTGCTTGAAAATTTTTTCTTAAAGCATAGGACAATTAAATTATTCCAACAATTATGCCATAAAAATGACTTGACTCAAACAGTTTCCAGGATAGGACTTTATTAAAAACAAAATAGATTTTGAAAATGAAATTTGAAAGAAAATGATGGGCCACCTCCCATCAAGTGCTTTTTTATGGTTGTCTTAGCTGGACATTTTGGATGACATTAAGGAACCTTAAATTCCTTAAATTTTTCCACTCCCTTAAAATGTGGTTTAACTCTTTGACCATTGACTCTAAAAATTTAATCTCTATGAAAGCTAAACAAATCTACTACTCTAGAAAGATGTACCACATTCATAATAAAAGGACCACTCTAATGGGGTTTAGATTTACTTGGATCGTCATGCCACCATGAGTTGTTGTTTACCCTTATGCACCAAGAAAAGGGGCTGAATTGGTGGAAAATTAAAAAATGGATAGAAAGAGATAGGGAAAGAGAATGAATATAATCAATTTTATAATAGTTCGGGTATTAACGAACCCTATGTCCACTCCCTAATCTCAATTGGGTATTCTATTACTAGATGATGTTTACAAGGAGTTTTAAGCTCACTCCAAACTTACAATATGTTTTCAATGGCTCACACACAACCACAAGTGTTTCCCTTAGGCTCACACTCAAACCTATACAAGAGTTTTCTAATGGCTCACTCTCAACCTAATAATATGTGTTTTCAAGGCTAACACTCAACCCTTTGAGCTATCAATGTTCTTACAATAACCAAATGATAACAATTAAGAGGTAAAGGCTTTGAGAAATAAAATTGCAAGAGTTTAGCTTAAATGAAAGTTGTTGGATCATTATGAGGGTCTTTGGAGGGAGTATTTATAGCTTCTTCCCTCCAAATTCCTGTTACAAAGAGATACCAAGAAGGATCCTCATAACATCCATAATATCTTGTATTAAATGCACTATCAGAGTTGGGTCATGGTTGCTAAGCCCTTTTCACAGTCGCGACTACCATTTTACAGTCGCGATCTTTATTATTCACAATGGCTAGAAAACATGTGGCATCTTCTCGTTGGTTCTTTAACAATTTGTTGCAAGCTTGGATCTCAGTATAAATATCATGGTTGCGACTACCAATTCATAGTCATGAATCCATGATCACGCCTTTAGTCGCAGTCATGATTGAGGTCGCGATTCACTCTGAGTAAAATTAATCAAATTGGCTTCTTAAGTTTCTTGGTCGTGATTACATAGTCATAGTTGTGATTTCATAGTCGCGGTCGCGATTTAATGATCTTGGTCATGACTTAAAAGCCATCCAATATACTTTGGAAGATTTTGATTTCCTTTCAATTTCAATCAATAAGTATGATATATTATGCAAAACAAACACTTGAACAAACATTAGATAGCTTTTAATTTGATTGACAAGATCAAAATAGAGATTGACTAAGTTTTGAAATAACTTAGGTCAATAATTATAGAGTAGTACTTTCATACATGGTTTAAGGGACTTCTGGACATGGCTTTTATTATGAAGAGGTTTGGCTCATTCCTTGAACATTTGAGAGCTCCCATACACTTATTCCTAGAGCGCAACCAACTTAGAAACCTCCAACATTTTTTTATCATAGGATCTCTGCAAGAAAACATCTTTGACAGCAGTATTAAAGTATTCAATAAAAGAGCATTCCTCAATAAGTGATGTGGTAGGAACAGATAAACTATTAAAAATAGAAAATTCAACAATTTGGCCCAAAACAATCATAATCAATTTCCCATTTTTAACATTAATCAAAGTATTAGTAGTTGCCATAAAAGGTCTGTCCAATAAGATATGCAATTTTGACCTATAAGACAACTCATCTCCCATATCCAACACTATAAAATCAACAGGCACTATCAATCCTCTTACTTGCATTAGCACATCCTTTATAATTCCCCTAGGAAATCTTAATGACTTATCAGCTAATTGCAAGCTCATTTTGGTGGGTTTTAGCTCTCCTAAATTCAATTGCTTAAATAAGGCATATGGCATCAAATTAATACTAGCACCTAAATTTAATAAACCTTTTCACCATTGCCTATACTAAAGTCAATGAGAAAACTACTAGGATCCTTAGCTTTTAGAGGTAATTTTTGCTGGAGTACTGCATTAATGACCTCAGACACTACTACTTTTTTGTCCATCTTTAGCCTCCTTTTCTTAGAATTCAGCTCCTTAAAAAATTTTCCATATGTAGGCATATTCTTAATCACATCAAGCAAGGGCAAATTGATACTTACCTTGGATAACATTATGGAAAGCTCATCAAATTGCTTGTCTTGCTTACCATTTTTTAAACTGCCTAGAAATGGAATAGGAAGTTGATAAGGATCGTCCGTTTTGTATAACTTAAATATAGAGGGTGTCTCCATCTCTTTCTCTTCCTCTACTGCATAGTTAGAAACTTGACCAACATTATTATTTATTTGCTTACCAAGAACCAAGATGGACTTAGCTTGCTCTAGTTGGCTAAGAAGTTTTTCTTTTTGATTTGATTGCACTTGATTTGCAATTTGACCAACTTGAGTCTCCACATTTCTCACTACTGCTTCCAAAAAGCCAAATCTTCGGTCATTAGCCTCTTGAATTTGAGCGCTAGCCTGAATGAAAGCATTAAAGCTATCTTTTAAGGATGCTTCTTTTGCTAATTTTGATTTGATGCTTCTCCTTGAAAATGGTGTCCTCTTTGCATCATTTGAACTTGAGGCTATTGTTGTTGCTGATTATTATTCCTCCAAGAAAAATTTAGAAGGTTCCTCCAACCTTGGTTGTAAGTGTTAGAGAAAGGGTCATTTCTTGACTAAGGTTGGTAACCATCCAAAGCTTGTGCTTGCTCTAGTTCTCCTGCATAGCCATTAAAACTAGAAGGACAAATATTAGCACCATGCCTATAAATACCACATATCTCTTGTTGTTGAACTAGTGTATTTCCCTTCATGGTTAGGAGCTTGACTTGTCTAGTGAGCTCTGCTATTTGCATAGCCACATCTTTCCCAGGAGCTCCTAGGAGCTTGACTTATCTAATGAGCTTGGCTATTTGCATAGCCACATATTTCCTAGGAGCTCCTTAAACTCTAACTTTTCTACCTTTCACAATTTTCTATTAAGAGTTAGCATCAAGCATTTCAAATAGGTCATATGTCTCTTCAGTAGTTATTTCTCCCATTGCCCCTCTAGCTGCATTTTCAATTATACTTGGCTTTGAAAGGTAAGCCCATCATAGAAAAATTGGTTGAGTAAATACAGTGGATAATGATGATATGGGCACTAGATTTGCAACATCTTGAACCTTTCCCATGCCTCATAAAAAGATTCTCCTTCCATCTGTATGAAGGTTGCAATCTTTGATCTCAGTTCAATTGCTTTTTGGTAAGAGTAAAACTTCCCCATAAATTTATTATACACCTCCTCCCAAATGGTTAATGAGTTAGGAGTAAGTGTCATCAACCACGACTTAGCACTGTCTTTCAGAGTGTAAGGAAAACATCTCATCCATAGCTAATCTTTCGTCAAACCTTGTAGAGGGAAGGTCTAGATGGTAGCATAGAAGTTTCAGATGAATATTAGTGGGTCTTCATTTGACACTCCATAAAGTGATGGGAGCATGCTATAATGTATGTTCTTTTACTTATAACTTCGGGCAACTATATTGAGTCTAATGCATGATGTTGCAGTACCTATGATTGGCTAAGCATACTCCTTCATAGGTCGGCATTCCTGTGTCATTTCTTCTTATTCTTCTTGACTGGTTTCTTCTTCAATTGGGTAAAATCTCCTTCCACTTACCCTGTGAACATTATCAACAAAAGGAACAATCTCTCCTTTTAGAGATCTTCTCCCTTGCATAAAATTCTCAAAAAACAAATATAAATAAAAGCTAGAAACAAAAATAATTATAGCGAAATAAACAAATTCGCCTTGCAATTCCTTGGTAATGGCGCCAAAAACTTGTTCGCCTAGAAATATACAGTCTAAAAGTGACCCGCAAGTATATGGAGCAATTATAATATTTCAGAGGTACCCAAGGTCGTATCTATCAAGGAATTGCAAATGGAAATCACTTGTTCCTTTTTGAAGCAAATTAAATGTAAAAATAAGGTTTATTTGATTTGTATTTGAAAAGAAATAAATAATTGCAAAATAGGAAATTAAAAGAAAATGTTGGTTAAAATGCTATAGGTTTAAATGCAAAGAATGAAGGATGCATAGGGTTTGTATTCAAATTTATCAATCCTATATGTCTATGAATATACCCAATTGATTATACTAAAGCCTTAGTTTCTAACAATTCAAAGGATAAAGATCAATCTATTAACAATCGCATTCATAGAAATCATTCTATCAAATCATATATCAAAAACTAAAACCTAATCTTAAAACTTATATTTCTAATTTGTTTTAAGATCCTAAAGGAATGAAATTCGGAATTGAACTTCAACTCTCATTCTTTTGTTCAAAACCTAAGTCAAACAATTGGTAGCTAATCAATTGTTCAATACCAATTAATCAATTCAATTAAGAGTAATAAAAAAAAGCAAATGGGATTTAATCCAATTCCATATCATGAACATAACATACAAACCTTAGACAAGGATGAAATTTGTTCATGGTAAATAAAGAAATCATCTCAATTTCATTATATTCAAAGGAATCCATTAAATCAATTCTATTAATTTAATAATCCAAAAGAAAGTAATGAAGAAATAAGATTCGAACCTCATAAATAAACTTGTTTAATATGGTTCAATCACTTGAATCATTACAATAGAGTTCCTAAGAAACTAAATTTGATCCTAATCTAAGTAGAAATTTGAAAATTAGATGAGAAATAGAAGAAGAAATAATGACAAACTAGAAAAAATTCAAATGAACATCATTTGGCCTCTTTTTCAAGTTGGCTACCCCCCAAAATAAATGTTTCTCCTTCTATTTATACTTTGTAAAATGACCTAGGGTTAAGAATCCCTTAAAAAATTGGATAAAATTCAATTACAGCTTAAAAATAGTGTAGTTGGGTGTAAGGAGTTTGTAGCTAGGCACAGCGAAGTTGTAAGGACAATCAGTACACTGCTGCAGCTCGTTGGGCCTTGCTGCGAGGCACTGCTAAGGTAGTCTACGGGTCAATGGCTGCTATGCACTGTGAACTCTTAATTTTGCACCTTCCAGTATGTGTTTAAACCTTAAAAGCACTTAGGCTCGATAAACAAACCTTCAGAAGTCAAAAACTCTGAAAATGAAAAAATCAAAATATTTCTTTTTGACATTTAAACCATTTTAAATCATCAGAGACTGAGTAACGAGTATAACACAACTAGAATTGTGTAAAATGGATGAGAAACGAGCAAGAACGGGCGAAAATGGGTGAAATGGGTGAAAGCAAAGCCGTTGCCACAGAGGCCTGCGGCACTGCCACAAAGCCCTCTGCGAAACCACAAAGGGCTGTGCGGCACTATAGCAAAGACCTTTGCAGTGCCGCAAAGCCCGCTGTGGCAACTCTGATGAAATTTTGATTTTTTGCAATCCCACATCATATTTGAACAATTTTTATGCTCCAAACCTCCTCTTATATATAGGGGGCCTCCCCACACTTCAAAACACCAACTTCTAGAGCTTGAAAGCATTACTTCAAGCAAAATGCTTTGCATTTGCTCCTTGCCTCGCAAAGCAAGTTGGAGGGTTTCTCCTTGATTCCTACTCGACTAGTTTAAGGCTTTCTGTCCCCCGCCTGTTCGAGGCAAGTCTATTGCCTAAGGCTCGTGTCCGCCGCCGAGGCTAGCCGCCCCCCACCAAGGCTATCCATTGTTCGCCATCCGAATCCAGCCACTGCCTGCCATCTAAAGCCAGTCGCCACCCACTGTCCGAGGTAAGCTCTCTTTTCCTTTAATTTTCTTTTAGTTTTTTTTTCCTCTTTTAGTTAGTTAAATAAATTGATTTATCTAGGTTGCTAGCTAATCAGTTTGATAATCAATTAAATTAATTAATTAACTCAACCCTCTTTTAATCAATCAATCAAAACATGATAAAGTCGCTAGGCTAAACTAACCCCTTCATAAGATGGGAGAACTGCATGAGTTTTGATTCCCATTCAAAGAGATATGTAGGCATGTTTAGTTCAGGCATCAAATCAAATTAAAATTAACCAATTCTCCCCCTATCACCTTCTTCACTTACTTTTGTGTTTGTTTCTTTGCTTTATTATTAGGATTAGTTTAGGGAATGTGTGACTTCCCTAGAACCCATAAGGGCTAGAGGAGGTATCCCCTAAGTTTGGATTTCATTGTAATATTAACTCTCTTTTATTTTGAATTCTAATTGTGTATAAACTTTGTGGATTGAATGATCATGCATATTATAAATTGTTCATGCATTTTAATTGTTCATGAAATATATTTCAAGTCACTCTTATATTAATTGGCCAAACTTATTTTGTTAAATTAAACTGAAAACCTAGTCCCCGAATCCTCTTTGGTTTCGAGGCTAGTGATCTTTTTCCTTTGGGTAATAATTGGAGTCAAATGGGTTGTTTCCTTATATTTTCCCAAATAAAAAAAAATTAAAGTGGTGACTCCTAAAAACAATTTTCAAATCTATCAAAGATAAGCCCGAGGGCTTCCTTGTGAGTTCTTTCCCAAATGAGCATTTCGATTCCCTTTAGCGGATCGGACCGGTGCTCGAGTAAGGCCTCACAGTTGGCGACTCCACTAGGGATAAATTTTCTTTTTAAAAGGAAAAATAAGAGGACTACTAATTGGTTTAAAAAAGTTTGGCCTTTTAATGTAATTGTAACTTTGCATGCATCACTTGCATAGGCTTTTTACCATGCAACCTAGTTCTAGGAAAATAATAGATAGTGAGTAACATCGAGTGGGTAACCCTCCTTGAGTCTATTTGCCGATAGTGAAATCATCCACCCCGCGATGAATCCTTTGATCCTTTCAAAGGTGTAACGAGTATGCATGTATTGTTGGACCCATGCAAGGCTCTTTGACTCATATATGGTTAGGTATATTGCTGCTCTAGTGTGACGGGTACCCAAATCAAGCCACCCTTACCTTTTCATGTAATGAACTTAGATCCTAGCCTTAGGATAATGTACCATAATTAAAACCTTGCATCTTTGCATTTTCATGAAATCCTTTCCTCATGCATCCATATTGTATAACAAAACATGCATTCATCTTAAGTCTAGATTATACCTTAAACCAAAGAAGGGTCATATACTCACTTTTATCCCAACACCTTCACTTCTAAACTTTAAACACTCTCACCTTCATCCCATTCACCTTTGCCCCCATAAATCTTAAGCCATCACCCTAAACCTTATCCCTTTACCTTAGCCTTTAACCTAAATACCAATACCCTAACCCCAAAACCTTACCCTTTTACCTTAGCCTTTAACCTAAACACCAATAGCTTAACCCTAAAATCTTACCCTGTTACCTTAGCCTTTAACCTAAACACCAATACCCTAGCCTTAAACCTAAAACTTCATTCCCTTAGCCTTAACCTCAAACACCTCTAACCTTAAACATTGTTATCTTAACCTTACCCAAAATGTCTTTGCCCTATATTGTAACCTAAAAACATCTCTACCCTCCTCTTACCTATACCTTGCCAACCTAGCCACAATACATCGTCGCCTAACATCCTTGGTCTATTATCTTCAAAACTAATCCATTACCCCTAGACTGACAAATGTCTATAGCCTATACCCCAAATCATCAAGACATTACCCTAAACTCAATACCTTTGACCTAACACAATATCCTTAAGCCCAACACCTGTGACCCATCACCTTTCAAAACCAGTCTGTTACCCTTAAGCCTAGTAACTTGGCCCAACACATTATCTTAAACCCAATATCCTTGGTTCAGTCTACTACCCGAAGCCCAAAACATCTACCCCATTATGCCTTAAAGCCTAAAAAATGGTTGGCCCATGACATAATAAGAAAGCCTTTTCTCTTAGGATCTGCATGCCTATACCTTTATCACCTCTTTTGTTTCATACCCATCACTTACCTTGTTGCTTTGGTTTGAAGGTACTAATGGCCCACTTGCTTGATATGGCTTCCTTGACCATACTTGTGACCAGAGTCCTTAAGAAGCAAAAAGAACATTTCCAGGCTATCCTAGCTGCTCAGCAAGTCCAAGTTGAGGAACAAAGGCAATTCATCATTGAAGAAGTTCGAGCTATGATTAACCAAGCCATCCTTAACCATTCTAACCCAAACCTTATCTTGAACTCGACCAATCCTAGCCTAAATTCAAGCTAAACCAACCTATATCTAAACCACAATGAGGAAGTTTTCTCTTATTCAGACACTAAATTGCTCATGGAAAAACTTGAAGCCATGGAAAAAACCATCAAATCCTTAAAGCACCACAATGATCTAATTGATGTGGACAGTTTAACCTTATTTCCTAATGCTAAACTTCATCCTAAATTCAAAACGTTTGAACTGGAGAGATTTGATGGAACCGCTTGCCCTAATACCCATCTGAAGATATATGTGGGGGTAATGAAACCTTTAGGAGTTAGCGATGAGCTCCTTGCTCAATTGTTCCAACTGTCACTAACCGGTGTTACTAAGAAATGGTTCCTTTCATTAGACAAGAGCAAGAAAAGGACATGGGATGATATCTATTATGCCTTTGTCAAACAATATCATTATAACAGTGAAATGGATGTCACTAAGCATGACTTAGAAACCATCAAACAGCTTCCAGAGGAGTCTTTCTCCATATTCCTTACCAGGTGGAGTGCTAAAGCTGCTTAAAAGGTAAATGGACCAACAGAGCAAAAACAAGTGGACATCCTTGCCAAGAATCTACTTCCAGCCTATCGAGCCCACTTGTTAACCCAATACCTACCCACTTTTAAGGCTTTGATTGCAACCACATCAAAGGTTAAAGATTGCATCCAAAGTGCATCATTTCAACCTGAATTCCTCACCATCAACCTAAACAGTGATGAAGAACCCAAACCTAATTCAACCCCACCTTACCTCAGCCCCAAGTGGCATGACATAGAAGAGTTTAAGTTTGACTAATCTGACCTATCTAAGATTGAATTCCAAGTTTGAGTCTAAATCTCTAAGTCTGAGTTTGAGTATGAGTCCAAATCCCAAAGTCTGAGTCTAAATTCGAGTTTGAGTCTGTCGTCTTATTTTCTTTTATTTTTCATCAAACAGGTTGATTCCTTTTTGTTATCTTGTAATAAAATTTTCCATTACAATAAAACATCAACATTTATTCATGCACTTGTCTTTTCTTATTTTCAAACATGGATGAGCTTTAGAAAAAAGAAAAAGAAAAAGAAAAAAGTATAATTAAAGAGAGAGAGAGAGAGAGAGAGAGAGATGAATAAGTCCACCACAATTGAGGTGCCATCAATAATTGCTTTTCCAGTTCCTAAGAAGGTCCAGAAATGGACCTCTCACAAAATCAAATGATACACCTCAACAAGGAGCAACAAGTTCTTTAAATCTAAAATTCAAATGTTAAAGCCCCTTAAAGTGAAGAAAAGTAACAAATCATGGTGGAATATTTGCTCCCAAATTTCATTGATCCAAGCTCATTAAGTTAAAAACCTGAAAAAGGTAGCTTAAAAAAAAAGAGAGAGAAAAATAAAGCTCATCCTAGTCACTTTCCCTCATATCAAATCATCATTCTGTCTTTCTAGGTTTTCATCATCTTTTGTTAATCCGTCTTGTCGCTTAGCTCAAAGAGCTTAGGGACAATCTCTCACATTGCTAGTCTATCATGTTTCTATCTCTCATTAGGATCATGATCCCCAAATTATCTCTTTTCATCAGTTCTTTAGTTACTCCTTAGGGTACTTCCTTTCATCCAGGCTATCGTCTACGTTTAAGCCAATAAAGCATCACTTTAAATGTCTCTTCAATCTCAAAATGACAAGATTAGCTTGGCTTGTTTATTTTCCATGAATCATGCTATAGATAGCAAAATCACACAACCTCCCTGATCCTTTTCAAAATTTCCAACCTACCTTTGAACCATTCGCCAACTTCAAAATGTACCATTCCACATTTTCAAGCTCAAGCCTCATACTACTCTTTCCTTAACAAAATCTCATCATCTTCTAAGGGTAGAGCCCATGGGCAAAACCAAAGATCTTAAGTCTTTTAAGACTCATCATCCTTAAAGGCAGTTTTCTCTAACACAACCAAAATCAAGTCATGTCTTGCAAAACTTAAGAAAGGCTTGAACCACTCAAGTCATCCCATGTCTCATTGGCAAAACCTCATCATCCTTGAAAAAACCAAGCCTCTTTGGCAAATTACATCACCTATAAAGTCCAATTGAGTCAAAGCCTGCCAACTGTATAATGGGTAAGAAAATCTATGACAAAAGGGCAAACCCTCATCCATAAGCCTGCAACCAAAACCCTTACCACCATACCTAGCCAAAGCCAACCATCCAAAGCACCTTTATGGAAAAAAGCCCAAGCTGACAAAGCCTTTAAGCCTTTAAGCCTTCTCCATGAAGCCCAAGCCTAGCTTTCACCATGAAGCCTAAACCAAAAGCCTTCACCATGAAGCCCAAGCTTGGCTCTCACTA
The DNA here is from genome assembly GCA_947687605.1 of Reutealis trisperma. NCBI lineage: Eukaryota > Viridiplantae > Streptophyta > Magnoliopsida > Malpighiales > Euphorbiaceae > Reutealis > Reutealis trisperma. Next base: position 68,434 of record CANTUT010000951.1, read on the forward strand.
TGAAACCTAAAACAAAAAGCCTTCACCATGAAGCCCAAACCCAAAAGCCTTTAACATAAAAACCACTCCCCAAAAGCCTTAACTATGAAACCCAAGCCTAGCCTTCACTATGAAGCCCAAACTAAGAAGCTTAAGCCTACCTCACCATTCACAAAAGACTATAATCTCCTCGAAAGCCAAGTCTGACCGAGCCTAACTAATTTCCTAGCCTAGCCTTTCCTCTAGGCCAGACCTAATCGAGCCTAAACCAGAACTTGAATGAGCCTTCCAAATGAACTTGACTAAGCTAAAGTCCTAGACCTGACTAAGCTTTCCACATGAACTTCTCCAAGGATAAGCCCCATAAGTTGATCTTCCCCAAACCTTCCAAACTAATCATCTCTAAAAACCTGACCTTCCTAATCCAGCTCTCTAATTCAGCCTCAAACTAAAGTCAGACCTATCTAATAGCTCAATCTTTTGCAAGACCACACCTTGCTTCTACCTAGGCCAAACTGATAGCCATTAACCAACCAATCTCATACCTGACATGCCCATCTTTACCTCTAAGCTAGCCAATCAACCAAAAACCAAATGACCAAACCATTTTCTTCTATTATTCTAAAGTGGGGGCACATCCTTTCCAAATATTCACCTTTCTAAAATAGGGGCATCTTTCTCCTAAAGATCAACACTTTTATACTAGAACTGACCCTTCATAGGTTCAAGGTATCATATCATTGCATAATTATTTAGCATTTTGTCAAAACTCTCAAAGAAAGACAAGATCATCAGCATCATTCCTACCAGATAGGATCACCACTTCATCGATTCCTACTAGACAGGATTGTCACCTTCAATCCTACTAAAAAGAACCACTAATGTTCCTACCAAATAGGATAGTTATCTTTACCATTCCTACCAGACAGGATGGTCATATCTTCTTGATCTTACCAGATAGGATCATTACTTTCAATCCTACCAAAAAGGACCACTACTATTCCTATCAGATAGGATAATTATCTTTACCATTCTTACAAGACAAGATGGTCATCTCTTCTCATTCCTACCAGACAGGACAATTATCTTTACTAGTCATACTAGATATGATGGTCATCTCTTCTTGATTCTACCAGACAGGATCATCACTTTTCATTCTTACCAGACAGGAACCGTCATTTTCATCCACTTTGCTTCTAAATATACTAAGGGCATCCTTTTCATTCCAACCACTCCTAAATATATCGGGGGCAATCTATTCATTTCAACTACTCCCCAATATATCGGGGGCGTCCTCTTCAATTCCCACCACTCCCAAATATACCGGGGGCATCCTCTTCAATTCCCACCACTCCTAAATATACCGAGGGCATCCTCTTTATTTCAACCACTCCCAAATATACCAGGGAGATCCTCTTCATTCCAACCACTCCTAAAAATACCGGGGGCAATCTATTTATTTCAACCACTCCCAAATATACCAAGGGCATCCTTTTCAATTCCCACCACTCCCAAATATATCAGGGGCATCCTATTCATTTCAACCACTCCCAAATATATCGGGGGCATCCTATTCATTCCAACCACTCCCAAATATACCAGGGGCATCCTTTTCAGTTCCTACCACTCCCAAATATACCGGGGGCATCCTTTTCATTCCAACCACTTCCAAATATACCGGGGGCAACCTATTCATTTTAACCACTCCCAAATATACTGAGGGCATCCTATTCATTCTAAAAACTCTCAAATATACTAGGGGCATCTTATTCATTCCAAACACTCCCAAATATACCGGGGGCATCCTCTTCATTCCAACCACTCCCAAATATACTGGGGGAATTCTCTTCAATTCCAACCACTCTCAAATATACCGGGGGCATCCTCTTCATTCCAACCACTCCCAAATATACCGGGGGCATCCTCTTCATCCTCAAATTCACTGTCATCAGAATCACCTTTCAGACAAAGACAATTTTGATAAGGGGGCAGCTGTGAACCCTTAATTTTACACCTTCCAGTATGTGTTTGAACCTTAAAAGCACTTAGACTCAGTAAACAAACCTTCAGAAGTCAAAAACTCTCAAAATGGAAAAATCAAAATATTTCTTTTTGACATTTGAACCATTTCAAATCATCCAAGATTGAGTAATGAGTATAACACAACTAGAATTGTGTAAAACAGACGAGAAAAAAGCAAGAACGGGTGAAAATGGGAGAAATAAGCGAAAGCGGGGCCCGTTGTCGCAGAGGCCTGCAGCACTGTCGTAAAGCCCTGTGGCACTACCGCAAAGTCCTTTATAGAACTGCAAAGGGCTGTATGGCACTGCCACAAAGACCTCTGCGGCGCTGCAAAGCCCTCTGCGACAACTCTGATGAAATTTTGATTTTTTGCAATCCCACATCATATTTGAATAATTTCTATGCTCTAAACCTCCTCCTATATATATAGAGGGCCTCCCCACACTTCAAAACACCAACTTCTAGAGCTTGGAAAGCACTACTTCAAGCAAAACACTTTGCATTTGCTCTTTGCTTCGCAAAGCAGGTTGGGGGGTTTCTCCTTGATTCCTACCTAACTAGTTTAAGGCTTTCTACCGCTCACATGTTCAAGGCAAGTCTCTTGCCCAAGGCTCATGTCTGCCGCTCGAGGCTAGCCGTTGCCCACCAAGGCTATCCGCCATCCGCCATCCGAAGCCAACCATTGCTCGCCATCCAAAGCCAACTGCCGCCCTCCATCTGAGGTAAGCTCTCTTTTCCTTTAATTTTCTTTTATTTTTTTTGCCTCTTTTAGTTAGTTAATTAAATTGATTTATCTAGATTGCTAGCTAATTAGTTCGATAATCAATTAAATTAATTAACTTAACCCTCTTTTAATCAATCAATCAAAACATGATAAAGTGGCTAGGCAAAGCTAACCCCTTCGTAAGATGGGAGAACTGTGTGGATTCTAATTCCCATTCAAAGGGATATGTAGGCATGCTTGGTTCAGGCATTGAATCCAATTAAAATTAACCAACTCTCCCCCTATCACCTTCTTCACTTACTTTTGTGTTTGTTTCTTTGCTTTATTATTATGATTAGTTTGGAGAATGTGTGACTTCCCTAGAACCCATAAGGGCTAGAGGAGGTATCTCCTAAGTTTGGATTTCATTGTAATATTAACTCTCTTTTATTTTGAATTCTAATTGTGTATAAACTTTATGGATTGAATGATCATGCATATTATAAATTGGTCATGCATTTTAATTGTTTATGAAATATATTTTAATTCACTCTTATATTAATTGGCCAAACTTATTTTGTTAAATTAAACTGAAAACCTAGTCCCCGAATCCTCTTTGGTTTCGAGGCTAGTGATCTTTTTCCTTTGGGTAATAATTGGAGTCAAATGGGTTGTTTTTCTTATATTTTCCCAAAAAAAAAATAAATTAAGGTGGCGAATCCTAAAAATAATTTTCAAATCTATCAAAGATAAGCTCGAGGGCTTTCTCGCGAGTTCTTTCCCAAATGAGCATTTCGATTCCCTTTAGCGGATCAGACCGGTGCTCGGGCGAGACCTCACATACACACTGAGAGGTTACTAAGGCACACTAGAATAGGCTGCAATCTGCTATGGGGTGCTGGGCTTGCTGTGTTGCACTCGAGCTTGAGTTGTTTACTACCACGCAATGATATTCCTGTTGCCGTGCAACGTTCCGCTGAATTTTCCTATTTAGCCCAAAAAATTTTCCATTTCTTCAATTATTAATGCAACTGAAAATAACTTAACAAATACATTAAAAGCATCATAAAATCATAAAAGTAAATTATAAATTAACAATTGAAGGAACCAAAAATAAGATAAAACTATGACAAAACAAATAACACACACCCACCCTAGGAGTTTTCATGGCCAATTACTTGAATTTAGAGCTATTATAGCAAAATGTGTGCTTTTATGAAAATTCATGTGTTATGTGATTGATGAGTATGTGACATGTTAGATTAGTTCTAATATGCATAAGATGAATTATTATGGTGAAAGAAGTGATTTATATGAAGTGCATAAGCATAAATTGAATTTTCATGCACAAAGCGATTTTTAAGCATAAAATAATTTTTATGAGCATTTTAAAAATATTTTTAAATAAATATTTTGAGAAAAATTTTAATGAAAATACTAAAAAAAAATATCTTATTTTTAATTACCTATAATCAGCCCTTAAATTAAATAAAAAGCCCAATTTCTTAAAAACCCACTACACTAAAACACTCCTAACCTAGCTCATTAATGGCAAACTTGGAATTTTACCAAAACCCTACATATATATAGCTAAATTTCAGCTAGCCCTAGAGGAGCAGCTACCATTCTGTTATTCTTCATAATTTTTATAGAAAAATTCTTTCAAAAATATTCTCTTAATTGAAATTCACAAGGTGCCTTCAAACCTTGCTATTTTGTGACCATTTTCATAAGTTTTTCTCTCCTTTCAATTTACTATTTGATTTTTTATGAAACTAATCATGAGAAAAATATTTTGGGCTATTAATTTACTATTTTTTAATTAAATTTGGCCTAGGTGATTATTTTGAAGGAGAAACTGATTTTCCACTGAAAACACAACTCTTTCTTCGCACATCCACCAAAGGTGAACCCTAAAACTCAAAGTTGGAATTTTCATGCATAAATATTTGGGGGAAGGGGGGGGGGGGGCCGGGCGGGGAGGGGGGGGGGAGTACTGATTTGTATATGTTTGTGTTCTAAATTAATTTTTGTTGTGTTTAAATGAAAAATATTGATTTAAATCATATTTTTGTATATTACTGTAATGATTGAAAAAGTACGGAAAGCAAGAAAATTCATGGTTTTTACCCCAAAACCTAAAGTTGAAAAATTTTCATGTATATATATATATATATATATATATATATATATATATATATATATATATATATATATATATATATATATATATATATATATATATATATATGTGCTCATTGGTGCATTAATGCATTCTAAAATGATTTTTGACATATTTACATGAAAAATATTGGTTTAAATAATGTTTTTGCATATTATTATAATAAATGGAATGTGCAAAAAGTAAGAAAAATTCATGGTTACCTTGATAACATATATTAAGCCTATATAGGGATTTTAATCTCAATGTTAATAATTTTTATATGATATATTTTAATGATTATTGACATGTATAAATGAATAATAAATGATCTAATTGCATGTTGGTTGAAGGATTAACTCTAGACAAGTTTAAAGACAATTCGGCCTACCTAGGGTTTACTAACCCTATTACTATGTTATGATTAATATGCGTATATGATTAAGTGACAAGTGAAATAGATTTTATAATGAGTTAATAGTGAATTAATGATCTTAAATTGACTATGAGATGGATGGTATGATTTGTTCAAAAGAGATAAGCATGACTCTTTAAGGTTACTTGTTAAGTTGATATATATGTAAAAGTGTTAAGTGTACTAAATTGAATGTTAAATGGAATTAATATTAAGATCATGGTATATTGTGTTTGACTTTAGAAAATTCATAGTATGAGTTATAATGTGATTTTATGTGAGCCTATGAAGGCTAAGTGTGCAAGACTCTAAATGTCAACATACTATGTGCAAGTGATGCGTGCACTTCTAAGTGCAACTCCAAGTTTATGTGAATTTTATATGTGCATGGGGTAGTTATGGGATAGGGTAGCATGATGTTAAGCATATGCTAAGTATTGAATTATAATGTATGATAGAGCTTGAGGATTATTAGAAGTTCAAGGGCTATAAGTACTAGGAGTAAAGGAACCACAATGTGAGTAAACTTTATGTTTATGTTAAAAGTATAAGCTATTATGTTATGTGAACCTTTAAGATTCTTGAAACCCAAGTTCCTTTCTATTCCCTATTATAACTATATGATTTCTTTGTTAAGCTTTGGTTACCAAAGGACAATTGGTCCGAAACTATTTTGATTATTCTATGATAAGAAAGAACCTTTGTGATTGTTGCCTTACGTAATTCTATGATAAGAAAGAACCTTTATGATTATTGCCTTACCTAATATTCTTTTTGGAAACACATTATTGTTTATCTTTTGTTCAATAGGTTAAACTGCTATTACTATATGCTACATGTTATTGGTTTCTTAAGTGCTATTGTTATAAGTGATTACCATTAGCTCTAGCTATGGTACCCATGGACTTTTTATGCAGAAATCCTCGTACCGATACGGGTAATTATCAAAACCTATGCACATGGTCTTAACCTGATGGATAGGGGCATAGTATCCACCTCAGCTAAAAGGGGTGATTCTAGCCGTGAGGCCTGATTAGTTTCATGACTCTTTACAAGTTGTAAGTTAGGAGTTGGAATTTAGCTTAAGGCCACCTCTCCTTAGTGTATGCGAGTGAATTGAGTAAGGTCTTCACTCATTAGTGAATTGAGCAGGTCTTCACTCACAAGTAATAAGTGTGATTTCTGCGAACCTTATTAAATTGTAAACTATGAGTCATGAATTATAAATCATGATCTATGAGTTATAAGCTATGAGCCCTTTCTAAGGGATATGTGTTATTGTATAAGTTATATTGTTTACTCATTGAGATCATCTATCTCACCCCTTTTCTCTGTCTGGTTCCAGGTGAACATTATAAGGAGATAAGGTGATGGCTTAAGCAATCTACTTTGCTTGGGAGATTTCCTTATCTAAAGTTTATTAGCATGCCATCATATGAAGAGTCTTTTTAAATGCTTCGGGAGTTTCATTTTTGGAATATTATTTATTTGATAATTTACTTGGAGTCTTAAATATTCTTTTTAAATGGATTGTATCTAAAAGTATTTTCTTTAAATTATGCTTCCGCTGATTAAAGTTTTCCTTATTATTGGATAATTAAGTTAATGCATGAGGTTTTAGTAAGATTATAGGCAACGTTCTACGGGTATGAGTGACCTTATGTCTTCCTATATTTTAGGACCATCATATCTCTAAAATTTGGGATGTGACACAATCAGATTTTATAAAATACAACCCATCATCATGAAAAAAAGCATAGTCCATTTAATATCATTTGTAGCTCCTGTCAACCTATAAGTGTATACAAAATCAAAAAGTCCTAAACAAAAAGCAAAAAGGTCATGTCTAAAGTCTTAGCCTACCTAGTCTTCCTTTTCCTCCTAGGACGCACGTCTCTCGTACTCTTGTCATGTAATACCCAAGGTGTTTCTGACTCATCAGTTTTAGCAAGGGTGCCATAGAAGATCTATTTCAATGAGTTTTGTGATGGTGAAATTAAATTGAAATCAAAAGGGATTTAATGTAACTAAGTGACCTACTTGCTCAAATTTTAATAGTAAAATGTTCATGTACTGTACTATCGAAGGCTTTTCTAGCATATTAGTAACCATAATAACATTATAAGAAGTGATTTTAATGAACAATGTCACAATGAATGAAAAATGAAATCAATTTTGATAAACATTTCAATAGTAAAATGAAAATCAAACTAAAGCATATTCTGCAAGTGTACAGATCACACAAGTAATATAATAGTGAGTAGAATATCATTCCACTAGAGACTTAGTGTAAGTACTAGCTCAAATGTTTGTTAATATCTAGTTAATCAAATTACTATTTGATAAGAATTATTATAGCTATATTAAAACTAAACTAAAATCTAATTGAAGTAAAATAATAAGAAGAAAAAGGAGATGAAATCAATGATAAAGGCCCATTCAAGTATTGAATCCCCCTAGTGTGAGGCCTCACTTGAGCACCGGTCCGATCGGCTAAAGGGAATTGAAATGCTCATTTGGGAAAGAACTCATGAGGAAGCCCTCGGGCTTATCTTTGATAGGTTTGAAAATTATTTCTTAGGAATCGCCACCTTAATTTATTGTTACTTAGGAAAATATAAGGAAAAAACCCATTTGACTCCAATTATTACCCAGAAGAAAAAGGATCACTAGCCTTGAAACCAAAGAGAATTCAGGGACTAGGTTTTCGATTTATTTTAACAAAATAAGTTTGGCCATTTAATACAAGAGTGACTTAAAATATATTTCATGAACAAACTAAAATGCATGAATAGTTTATAATATGCATGATCATTCAATTCACAAAGTTTATACACAATTAGAATTCAAAATAAAAGAGAGTTAATATTATAAAGAAATCCAAACTTAGGAGATACCTCCTCTAGCCCTTATGGGTTCTAGGGAAGTCACACATTCTTTAAACTAAACCTAATGACTAAGTAAAGGAAAGCACAATAAAAGTAAGTGAAGAAGGTGATAGGGGGGAGAGTTGGTTAGTTTTAATTGGATTCGATGACTGAATTAAGCATGCCTACATATTATTTTGAATGGGAATCATAACCTATGCGGTTCTCCCTTATTGCGAAGGGGTTAGTTTAGCCTAGCCACTTTATCATGTTTTGATTAATTGATTAAAAGAGAGTTGAATTAATTAATTAATTTAATTGATTATCGAGTTGATTAGCTAGCAACCTAGATGAATCAATTTAATTAAATAACTAAAAGAAGCAATGAAATTAAGGGAAAAGAAGCTTACCTCAGATGGCGGGCGGTGGCTGGCTTTAGACGGTGAGCAATAACTAGCTTTGGACGGTGGGTGGTGGCTAGCTTTGGGCAGTGGCTAGCCTTGGATGGCTAGTAGCGGCTGGCCTCAGATGGCAAACACAAGCCTTGGGCAAGAGGCTTGCCTCAAACAGGCGGGAGGAAAGTCTTAAACTAGTCGAGTAGGAATCAAGGAGAAATCCCCCAACTTGCTTTGCGAACCAAGGAGCAAATGCAAAGCATTTTGCTTGAAGTTATTACTTTTCAAGCTCTAGAAGTTGGTGTTTTAAAGTGTGGGGAGGCCCTCTATATATAGGAGGAGGTTTGAAGCATAGAAAACACAAAATTCCAATGTGGCATTGCAAAAAATTGAATTTTTGCCGGAGTTACTGCAAAGGCCTTTGTGGCACCACAGAGGTTTTTCCAGCAGTACCACATAGCCCTTTAAAGTTTCGCAGAGGGCTTTGTGGTAGTGCCACAAAGCTCTACGGCAATGGGCCCTACTTTTGCCTATTTCGCCTATTCTTGCTCGTTTCTCATCTGTTTTACATGATTCCAATTGTGTTATACTTGTTACTCAGTCCCGGATGATTTAAAGGGTTCAAATGTCAAAAAGAAATATTTTGATTTTCCCATTTTGAGAGTTTTTGACTTTTGAATGTTTGTTTACCGAGCCTAAGTGCTTCTAAGGTTCAAACACATACTGGAAGGTGCAAAATTAAGGATTAACAATTACCTCCCTCATCAGGATTGCTTTGTTTAGTAGGCAATTCTGATAAGTGTGAACTTTAGAATGAAGAGGATACCCCTGGTATATTTGGGAGCGACAAAAAGTTCTTATGAGTGTGAACTAAAGAGGATGCCCTCAGTATATTTGGGAGCGATAGGAAGTTTAGAGGATGCTTGTGAACCCTTTAATTTTGCACCTTTTAGTGTGCATTTGAACCTTGGAAGCACTTGGGCTCAATATACAAACCTTCATAAGCCAAAAACTCTCAAAATGGAAAAAATCAAAATATTTCTTTTTAGCATTTAAACCCTTCTAGATCATTCGGGATTGAGTAATGAGTACAACGCAATTGGAATTGTGAAAAATGGATAAGAAATGAGCAAGAATGGGTGAAATGGGCGAAAGCGAGGCTTGTTGCCACAGAGCTTTGTGGCACTGCTGCAAAGAGCTCTGCAGCACCGCAAAGGCCTTTGTGGCAACTCTAGTGAAAATTCAATTTTTTTGCAATTCCACATTGGAATTTTGTGTTTTCTATGGTCCAAACCTCCTCCTATATACAAAGGGCTTCCCCACACTTCAAATCACCAATTCCTAGAGCTTAAAAAGTAATAACTTTAAGCAAAATGCTTTGCATTTGCTCCTTGCTTTGCAAAGTGAGTTGGGGGGTTTCTCCTTGATTCCTACTAGACTAGTTTAAGGCTTTTTGCCTACCTATTCAAGGCAAGTCTCTTGCCCAAGGCTCATGTCTGCCACCCAAGGCTAGCCACTGCTCGTCGTTTGAGGCTGTTCGCTGCCTGCCGTCCGAGGCTATCCACTGCCCATCCAAAGTTAGCCACTACCCGCCATCCAAAGCTAACATCTGCTTGCCATCTAAAGCCAGCCGTCGCTCGCCATTCGAGCCACCTCCTGCCATTCAAGGACTAGCTGCCGCCCACCAAAGCTAGCTGTCGCCTACCATCCAAGGCCAATCGCCACTCGCCATCCAAAGCTAGCCGCCGCCTGCCATTTGAAGCTAGCCACTGTCTACCATCTGAGATAAGCTTCCTTTCCCTTAATTTCATTGTCTCTTTTAGTTAGTTAATTAAATTGATTCATCTAGGTTGTTAGCTAATCAATTCGGTGATCAATTAAATTAATTAATTAACTTAACCCTATTTTAATCAATCAATCAAAACATGATAAAGTGGCTAGGCTGAACTAACTCCTTTGCTAGATGGGAGAACTACATGGATTCTGATTCCCATTCAAAAGGATATGTACGCATGCTTAGTTCAAGCATCAAATCTAATTAAAATTAATCAACTATCCCTCTATCACCTTCTTCACTTAGTTTTGTGTTTGTTTCTTTGCTTTATTATTAGGATTAGTTTGGGGCTTAGAACCTATAAGGGCTAGAGGAGGTATCCCCTAAGTTTGGATTTCATTGTAATATTAACCCTCTTTTATTTTGAATTCTAATTATGTATAAACTTTGTAGATTGAATGATCATGCATATTATAAATTGTTCATGCATTTTAGTTTGTTCATGAAATATATTTTAAGTAACTCTTGTATTAATTGGCCAAACTCATTTTGTTAAAATAAACCAAAAACCTAGTCTTCGAATCCACTTTGGTTTTAAGGCTAGTGATCCTTTTTCTTTTGGGTTATAATTGGAGTCAAATGGGTTTTTTCCTTATATTTTTCCAAATAAAAATAAATTAAGGTGGCGACTCCTAAAAATAATTTTCAAATCTATCAAAGATAAGCTTGAGGGCTTCCTCGTGAGTTCTTTCCCAAATGAGCATTTTGATTCCCTTTAGCAGATCAGACCAATGCTCGGGCGAGGCCTCATAATACTCCCAGTATATTTAGGAGCAGCAGGAAGTTTAGAGGATGCTCCCATTATATTTGGGAGTGTCAGGAAGTTTAGAGGATGCTCTCGGTATATTTAGGAGTGTCAGGATGTTTAGAGGATGCTCCCAGTATATTTAGGAGTGATAGGAAGTTTAGAGGATGCTCCCGGTATATTTGGGAGTGATAGGAAGTTCTGATGAGTGTGAACTTTAGAATGAAGAGGATGCCCCTATTATATTTGGGAGTAGTAGGAAGTTTGGAGGATGCTCCCGATATATTTGGGAGCGACGGGAAGTTCTGATAAGTGTGAACTTTAGAATAAAGAGGATGCCCTCGATATATTTGGAAGTGTTAGGAAGTTCTGATGAGTGTGAACTTTAGAATGAAGAGGATGCCCCCGGTATATTTGAGAGCGGCAGGAGGATGCCCCCGGTATATTTGGGAGCATTAGGAGGATGCCTCTGGTATATTTGAGAGTGGCAAGAAGTTCTTAAGAGGATGCCCTTGGTATATTTGGGAGCAGTAAGAGGATGCCCCCAGTATATTTGGGAGTGGTAGGAGGATGCCCCTAATATATTTGGGAGCATTTAGGAAGAAAACGGCAGGTCCTATCTAGTAGGAAAAAAGACGACCCTATCTAGTAGGAATTGACGAAGTGATGATCCTGTCTGGTAGGATTGAAGGCAATGATCCAGTATGATAGAAATCGACGAAGTGGTGATCCTGTCTTGTAGGATTGAAGGAGATGATCTTGTCTGGTAGGAATCGACCAAGTGGTGGTTCTATCTGCTAGGAGAGAAGATGACCCTATATGGTAGGAATCGATGAAGTGATTAGTCCTATCTGGTAGGAATGAAGATGACCTTGTCTGGCAGGAATTGATGAAGTGGTGATCCTGTCTAGTAGGAATGATGATGATGATCTTGTCTTTCTTTGAGAGTTTTGACAATTTGCCTTGATTCATGATCCTATTCAATGCAAAAAATGCTAGATGATTATGCAATGATATAATACCTTAAACCTGTGAAGGGTTAGTTCTAATATAAAAGTGTTGATCTTTAGGAGAAAGATACCCCTATTTCAGAAAGGTGAATATTTGGATGGATGTGCCCCCACTTTATAACGATAGAGGAAAATGGTTTGGTCATTTAGTTTTTTTGTTGATTGGCTAGTTTAGAGGTGAAGATGGGCATGTCAAGTATAAGATTGGTTGGTTAATGCCTATCAGTTTGGCCTAGGCATAAGTAAGGTGTGGTCTTGGAAAAGATCGGGCTGTTCAATTTAGAAAGGTCTAACTTTGGTTTGAGGCTAAATTGGAGAGCTGGGGTGGGAAGGTTAGATTTTTGGAGATGATTAGATTGGAAGATTTGGGGAAGGTCAACTTATGAGGCTTGTCCTAAGAGAAAGTTCATATGGAAGGCTTAGTTAGGTCTGGGACTTTGGCTTGGTCAGAATGCAACCTTTGGGGAGTTTATTTAGAAGACTTGGTCAAGTTCTGCCTTTGGCTCGGTTAGGTCTAGCTTAGAGGACAGGTCAAGCTAGAAAATTAGTTAGGGAAGGTTTGGTCAGATTTTGCTTTGGAGGAGATTATGGTCTTTTATGAATTGTGAAAGCTAGGCTTAGGCTTTTTAGTTTGGGCTTTATAGTGAAGGCTAGGCTTGGGCTTCATAGTTAAGGCATTTGGAGAGTGGTTTTTATGGTGAAGGCTTTTGGGCTTGGGTTTCATGGTGAAGGCTTTTGGGCTTGGGCTTTATGGTGAAGGCTCTTGGGCTTAGGCTTTATGGTGAAGGCTTGAAGGCTTTTGGTTAAAATGCTTTATTAGCTTGGGCTTTTTTCCATAAGGGTGCTTTGGATGGTCAACTTTGGCTTGGGTATGGTGGTAAGGGTTTTGGTCGCACGCTCATAGATGAGGGTTTACCCTTTTATCATAGTTATATCAGATTTTCAATGCCCATCGGATGGTTGGTAGGCTTTGACTCGGTTGTAATTTGCCAAAGAGGCTTGGTCTTTTTAAGGATAATGAAATTTTGCCAATGAGACATAGAATGACTTGAGTGGTTCAAGCCCTTTTTAAGCCTTGCAAGACATGACTTGATTTTGGTCATGCTAGAAAAAGCTAGCTTTAAGGATGATGAATCTTGAAAGACTTAGGATCTTTAGTTTTGCCCATGGGCTTGGCCTTTAAAAGATGATGAGATTTTGCTAAGGAAAGGGTGGTATGAGGCTTGAGTTTGAAAAGATGGAATGGTACATTTTGAAGTCGGGGAATGGTTCAAAGGTAGGTTGGAAATTTTGAAAAGGATCAGGGAGGTTGTATGATTTTGCTATCTGTGGCATGATTCATGGAAAAGAACCAGCCAAGCTAACTTTGTTGTTTTGAGATTGAAGAGACATTTAGAGTGACACTTTATTGGCTTGAACGTAGACGATAGACTGGATGAAAGGAAGTGCCCTAGGGAGCGGCTGAAGGACTAATGAGAAAAGACAACTTGGGGATTTTGCTCCCAATAAGAGATAGGAACATGACAGACTGACAATATGAGAGATTGTGCCTAAGCTCTTTAAGGGACAAGATGGATTAACAAAAGATGATTACAAACTAGAAAGACATGCCCCCACTATAAGATAAGGGTGTAAAAGACAATATCACTTTAGAGAATGAGCCTCTAGTGAGGAAGGATGATTTTGAAGATATGAGACGATATGGATTGAGTAAAGATGATTTGACAAATTTTGAATGATACGAAGGAGGATGACTAGGATGAGCTTTATTCTTTCTCTTCTTCTTCTTCTTTTTTTTTTTGCCTAAACTCCCCTTTTGGGTTTTCAACTTAATGAGCTTGGATTGATGAAATTTTGGGAGAAAACATTCCACCATGATTTGTTTACTTTTCTTCACTTTGAGGGGCTTTAACCTTTGAATTTTAGATTTGAAGAACTTGTTGCCCCTTATTGAGGTGTATCATTTGATTTTGTGCTTCAATTATTTAATGAGAGGTCTACTTCTTGACCTTCTTTGGTTAGGAGCTGGCAAAGTCATTATCGATGGCACCTCAATTGTGGTGGATTTAATTGACGTTCATTTCTCTTTTTCTCCCTTTTCTCTTTTTCTCTCCTCTTTTTTTTTTTTTTTTTTTTTTTTTTTTTTTTTTTTTAAACTCATCCATGTTTAAAACAAAAAAAGACAAATGCACAAATAAATGTGGATGTTTTATTGCAATGAAAAAAATTTTATTACAAGATAACAAAAAGGAATCGACATGATTGACAAAAAATAAAAGAAAATAAGATGATAGACTCAGACTCGAATTTAGACTCAGACTTTTAGATTTGGATTCAGACTCAAACTCAGACTTGGAGATTTAGACTCAGACTTAGAATTCAATCACAGATAGGTCAAATTAGCTAAACTTAAGCTCTTTTATGTCATGCCACTTGGGGCCGAGTTAAGGTGGGGTTGAATTAGGTTTGGGTTCTCCATTATTGTTTAGGTCGATGGTGAGGAATTCAAGTTGAAATGATGCACTTTGGATGCAATCTTCAACCTTTGATGCAGTTGCAATCAAAGCCTTAAAAGTGGGTAAGTATTGGGTTAACAAGTAGGCTCAGCAGGCTAGAAGTAGATTCTTGACAAGGATGTCTACTTATTCTTACTCTGTTAGTCTATTTACCATTCGAGCAGCTTTAGCCCTCCACCTTGTAAGGAATATGGAGAAAGACTCCTCTAAAAGCTGCCTGATGGTTTCCAAGTCATGCCTAGTGACATCCATTTTACTATTATGATGATATTGTTTGACAAAGGCACAGTAGATATCATCCCATGTCCTTTTCTTAGTCTTATCTATTGCAAGGAACCATTTCTTGGTAACACTAGTTAGTGATTGTTAGAACAGTTGAGCAAGGAGCTCATCGCTAACTCCTAAAGGTTTCATTACCCCCACATATATCTTTAGATGGGTCTTGGGGCAAATGGTTCCATCAAATCTCTCCAGTTTAGGCATTTTGAATTTAGGAGGAAGCTTGGCATTAGGGAATAAGGTTAAACTATCCACATCAATTAGATCATCATGGTGCTTTAGGGATTTGATAGTTCTTTCCATGTCTTCAAGTTTCTCCATGAGCAATCTAGTGTTTGGATAAGGGAAAACTTCCTCACCTTGGTTTAGATATGGGTTGGTTTGGCTCAAATTTGGGCTAGGATTGGTCGAGTTCAAGGTAAGGTTTGGGTTAGGATGGATAAGGGTGGCCTGGTTGATCATAGCTCAAACTTGCTCAATGATGAATTTCCTTTGTTCCTCGAATTGGGCTTGCTAAGTAGTTAGGATAGCTTGGAAATGCTTTTCTTGCTTCTTAAGGACTTTGGTCATAAGTGTGGTCAAGGAAGCCATATCAAGCGGGTGGGCCATTAGTACCTTCAAACCAAAGTAACAAGGTAAGTGACGGGTATGGAATAGAAGAGGTGATAGAGGTATAGGCATGCAGATCCTAAGAGAAAAAGGCTTCCTATTGTGTAATGGGCCAACCTTTTTTTTTTTTTTAGGCTTAAGGTATGATGGGGCAGATGTTCTGGGCTTAGGGTAGTAGACTGAACCAAGGGTATTGGGTTTAAGGTAGTGTGTTGGGCCAAAGTTATTAAGCTTAGGGGTAATAAATTGGTTTTGAAAGGTAATGGGTCATGGGTGTTGGGCTTAAGGATATTGTGTTGGGTCAAAGGTATTGAGCTTATGGAAGTGTGTTAGGCCAAAGGTATTAGGCTTAGGGTAGTGTCTTGATGATTTGGGGTATAGGCTATAGGCATCTATCAATCTGGGAGTAATGGATTAGTTTTGAAGGTAATGGGTCAAAGATGTTGGGCAATGGTGTCTTGTGGCTAGGTTAGCAAGGTATGGGTAAAAGGAGGGTAGAGATGTTTTTAGGTTACAATTTAGGGCGAAGACATTTTGGGTAAGGTTAAGGTAATAGTGTTTAAGGTTAGAGGTATTTGAGGTCAAGGTTAGGGAAATGAGGTTTTAGGTTTAGGGCTAGGGTATTGATGTTTAGGTTAAAGGCTGAGGTAATGAGATAAGGTTTTAGGGTTAGGGTATTAGTGTTTAGGTTAAAATCTAAGGTAAAGGGGTAAGGTTTAGGGTTAGGGAATTGGTGTTTAGGTTAAAGGCTAAGGTAAAGGGGTAAGGTTTAGGGTTAGGATATTGGTATTTAGGTTAAAGGCTAAGGTAAAGGGGTAAGGTTTAGGATTAGAGTATTGGTGTTTAGGTTAAAGGCTAAGGTAAAGGAATAAGGTTGAGGGTTAGGGTATTGGTGTTTAGGTTAAAGGCTAAGGTAAAGGGATAAGGTTTAGGGTGATGGCTTAAGGTTTGTGGGGACAAAGGTGAATGGGATGGAGGTTAGAGTGAGGTGTTTAAGGGGGAGATATTTGAATGGAGATAAGAATGTTTGACCCTTCTTCGGTTCAAGGTTCGACCTAGACTTAAAATGAATGCATGTTTTATTATACAATATGGATGCATGATATGCATGAGGAAAACATTTTATGAGAATGCAAAGATGCAAGGTTTTAATTATGGTATATACAACCTAAAGCCAGGATCTAAGTTCATTACATGAAAGGGTAAGGGGGCTTATACAAGGTACCCCTCACATTAGAGTAGCAATGTACCTAACCACATGTGAGTCAAGGAGCCTCACGTGGGTCCAACAGTACGTGCATACTCGTTACACATTGAAAGGATCAAAGGATTCATTGCGGGGTGGATGATTTCACTATCGGTGAATAGACCCAAGGAGGGTTACCCACTTGATGCTACTCACTATCCATTATTTTCCTAGAACTAGGTTAGATGGCAAAGAGCCTATGCAAGTGATGTATGCAAAGTCATAATCATATTAAAAGGCCAAACTCTTTTTAAACCAATTAGTAGTCCACTTATTTTTCCTTTTATTAAAAGAAAGTTAGTCCCCAATGGAGTCACCAACTATGAGGCCTCGCCCTAGCACCGGTCCAATCTGCTAAAGGGAATCGAAATGCCCATTTAGGAAAGAACTCCCGAGGAAGCCCTCAAGCTTATCTTTGATAGGTTTGAAAATTATTTCTTAGGAATCGCCACCTTAATTTATTTTTACTTGGGAAAATATAAGGAAAAAACCCATTTGACTCCAATTATTACCCAAAAGAAAAAGGATCACTAGCTTCGAAGCCAAAGATGATTCAAGGACTAGGTTTTTAGTTTATTTTAGCAAAATAAGTTTGGCCAATTAATATAAGAGTGACTTAAAATATATTTCATGAACAAACTAAAATGCATGAATAGTTTATAATATGCATGATCATTCAATCCACAAAGTTTATATATAATTAGAATTCAAAATAAAATAGAGTTAATATTACAAAGAAATCCAAACTTAGGGGATACTTCCTGTAGCCCTTATGGGTTCTAGGGAAGTCACACATTTCCCAAACTAAACCTAATGACTAAGTAAAGGAAAGCAAAATAAAAGTAAGTGAAGAAGGTGATAGGGGGCAGAGTTAGCTTTTTAATTGGATTCGATGCCTAAACTAAGTATGCCTACATATCCCTTTGAATGGGAATCAAAACCCATGAAATTCTCCCTTCTTGCGAAGGGGTTAGCTTAGCCTAACCACTTTATTATGTTTTGATTAATTAATTAAAAGAGGGTTGAATTAATTAATTAATTTAATTGATTATCGAGTTAATTAGCTAGCAACCTAGATGAATCAATTTAATTAACTAACTAAAAGAAGCAATGAAATTAAGGGAAAAGAAGCTTACCTCGGATGGCAGGCAGCGGCTGACTTTGGATGGCGAGCGATAGTTGGCTTTAGACGGCGGGTGGTGGCTAGCTTTAGGCGGCGGCTAGCCTTAGATGGCAAGCGATGGCTAGCCTCGGATGGCAGACACGAGCCTTAGGCAAGAGACTTGCCTCGAATAGACGAGCATAAAGCCTTAAATTAGTTGGGTAGGAATCAAGGAGAAACCCCCCAACTTCCTTTATGAAGCAAGGATCAAATGTAAAGTGTTTTGCTTGAAGTTATTGCTTTTCAAGCTCTAAAAGTTGGTGTTTTGAAGTGTGGGGAGGCCCTCTATATATAGGAGAAGGTTTGAAGCATAGAAAACACAAAATTCAAATATGGGATTGTAAAAAATTAAATTTTTGCCGGAGTTGTCGCAGAGGTCTTTGCGGCAGTGCCGCATAGCCCTTTGCGATTCTGAATGATTTGAAAGGGTTCAAATGTCAAAAGAAATATTTTGATTTTCCCATTTTGAGAGTTTTTGACTTTTGAAGGTTTGTTTACAAAGCCTAAGTGCTTATAAGGTTTAAACACATACTGGAAGGTGCAAAATTAAGGGTTCGCACCTAGCCCCTAATTATATATCATGAATCACACATCAATGAAATTCATTCCATAAGTTGAATTGGCATTTCACTAAATTAGATAAAAATCTCTCTTGAGTAATTAAATCCCCATTTCCCAAGAGGAATGTAAAGAATCTCTTCTCAAGCAAACTTAATTAGGTCATGTATTAGATTTAGGAAACTATCTACCAAAGAAGTCTTGTAGGCCTATCTCTAGTGCCCCAATCAACCCTTAATCTTTATGAGTGATCAATTCACATAAAGCTATCTCTAGTCAATTATATGAAAATAATCCCCAATTAACAAGCATGCAATTATCAATTAGCAATTAAGCAATAATAATCATAAAGATAAAATAACTCGAGGAATGATTTAATTCACTAAAAAGTGATTCAATCTATACAAAAAAGTTCTAGGGTTCATCAATACCCAAATTGGGAAGAATTAGTTCATGTTACACATTGAAACTAAAGAAAGAAATAAAGAAGTAAGAAATCCCAAATAATTCATAAATAAAGTGTAAAGGAATCTTGTTCTTTAATCTTCAATCTTCAATCCAAGTGTGGTTCTAGTTGTTTATTCCTCTTTGTTCTTAATCTTCAATATCTTCTTTCCCTTACTATCCTCTCTCTAATCCCTAGGCAACCCCTTCATAAATGCTATCAGATCTGGTTTTATATTCCTAAAAATTTAAACTTATGCCACTGAACCCACGGCTAGGGTTCCAGCTGTGACAATGGAGAACCAAGAGTGTAACTTCCCATCGGTGAAACCTTAGTTGTGCCTCCACTCGTGGGAGACTACTAGATAACTTGCTAATTTGTTCTTATCACATGGCTAAAATCCCAGCTGTGGCAGCCCATGTTCTTCCAAAAGTTAGCATTTTGGCTTGGATCTTCACCATTCTAGGTCACATTCAGATCATGGCATCACTTGACACTAGATTAACTAAAAGAACTATGAAAACACTAAAACAAACAAGTTAAACTCAATTGGAGACATAAAATACACTAAGAACAAAGGCCAAAATATAGTGTTTTTAGCACTTATCACAAACTGAGTTTGACTTAATATGACTAAGTTAATTATTTTCTTGTGATGTGACACAAAGTGCTAGTTCCCAATCTCTGATGGGGGAATGCCTAATAGTAAGACCTAATCAATCTTACATAATGTGATATGTGTGAGTGAGCAAGGCTTAGGCCACCACTCTTTTATTTATATATGAGAAGCATACCACTTCTAAGAATTTATTATTTCTGCTAAAGATATTGTTCCAATCTTAAATGAGAAATTGATTTATAATTACAATGTTGATTAACATCACTCCATTGTCATAATGAGCCTATCCTAATAATGACCTATATACTCACTTTATATCGTATTATTATATACACACTGAGCTCTGTCTCATTCTTTAGTTGTTTAATTTTTTTCATGTCAGGTTGACAAGTTAGTAAGGTAGATTCCAAGTCCTATTCTTCCACTTGGAAATTGCACTACTAATTTTGAGCATTATGAATTTTTGGTTTTGTGAGTCTGAAGACCATTTATCTAGAGCTCTATAGTTACCGAAGGTTTAGTACTAAATGCATTATTGGATTTATATGTACTATAAAATCTACTATAATTATTATTAATTTAATGTATTAATTAATGAGCATATGGCTGAAAACATGAAATATAAAATGGGAAATTAAACGAGATGAATATGAAAATGGTATTAATGAGTATTTGGTAATAAGTAAAATGACAAAATAGTAGTTAGCAATAAGATAACGGCAATTAGGTTCTGATCTTGGGATAAAGTTCAACATGGTAAATGGTAAAAAATAATAAGTCAAACGAGATTCTACCAGTTTAGATGACTTTACGTCTTCCTATGCCCTAGGATTATCATGGCTTAAAGAAGGGTCCTGACATGTCTGAATCAGAGTTCGCCACAATCTCCTCAAATGGCCACAACCTCCTAATGTTCTCTATATCTCTCTCCATTGCAATAATAAAAGTACCAGCAGATTCAAAACTACTCACCCCAGTAAATCAAAAACCCTTTTTTGAGTACCAATGATTCTGAAATTGCCCTAAAAAATCCTTCTCTGTATAGTAATAGCTTAAAAACTGCTCCTTGCTGCAATAGCTAAAATTCTCATCTTGCTATCCAAAAATTGCAGCACCCCTCTTTGCCTTAAATTGCTATAGTCCTTTTTTGAACTATCATTATAATGTCACTCTACCTCCTTACTACATTTAAAGCCTGTGAACCCTTAATTTTGTACCTTTCAGTGTGCATTTGAACCTTATAAACACTCACCCTTGGTAAACAAACCTCCAGAAGCCAAAAACTCTCAAAATGGGAAGATTAGAAAAATCAAAACATGTATTTTTAACATTTAAACCCTTTCAAATCATCCAGGACTGAGTAATAAATACAACGCAACTAGAATCATAAAAAATGGACGAGAAACAAGTAAGAACGGGTGGAATGGGCAAAAATAAACCCATTGCCACAGAGCTCTGCAGTCGTAAAGGCCTTTATGGAACTGTAAAGTGCTTTATGGCAGTGCTCCAGAGACCTTCGTGGTGCTATATATAAGGCTTCACCCAAGCACCGGTCCGATCCGCCGAGGGATCAAAATGCTCTTCGGGAGAAACTCCACGATTGGAACTTGCTGTGAGTTCGAAAAATTAATTTTTGTAATGTGACAGTTGAAAAGTGTGTCGCCACTTTAATTTATTTATTTTAATTGGGAAAATTAAAGAAAACTCAACATGATTGACTCCAAAATTTGATTCATCTCAATGGAAAATGTACCAATCCGCGAGTGACCAAGGAGGGTTCGGAGATCAGGTTTTGGTAATTGCACAATTATGAAAATATAATTTTCTTTAAGTTTGGTTATAAAATGCAAAATAACTCTTAAAAATGAATTTTTGTGTATGCATGAACAGGAATATAATGATGAATGAAACAGATATATATATATATTATATATATATATATATATATATATATATATATATATATATATATATATATATATATATATATGATGTAATGGAATGATAATAACAAATAAATAGGCAAGATAAATCCAACTTAATTATTACAATATCAAAACAAATGAAATAAAGAGGATCTTTCCTCTAGCCCTTATGGGTACTAGGAAAAGTACACATTCCCCCAAATAAACTAAAATAAAAATCATAAACAAAGGATTAATACAAATAAATTAAAATAAAAAGGACTAAATATTGATAAAAAGCCCCAAAATAAACTAAAAATAAAGTCACAAATAAAGGATTAATACAAATAAAATCAAAGAAAAAAAAAGAAAACAATATTGATAAAAAGATTTTTAGAGTTGATGCCCTTTAGAATGGTAGCCTGTGTATCCTATCGAATAGGAATCAAACCCCACGCAGGTCTCCCTTCTTGTAAAGGAGGGGTTTAAAAATGTGTTGGTTTACTTACTAACTTAATTCTGATTCTTAAATTAATAAGTTTTTAGATCTTTTCAGTTTTAGACCTAAAGAGAATTCTAGATTTGAATTTAGAATTTTGAAAATAAAGAAGGATTATACCTTTGCTTTTCTTGGCTTTCGAACAAATGGAACGAGTTTTGCTCCGGATCTCAACTCCACCTTGAATTCAAAGGAAACTTGGAATATGGATTTAGGAGCAACAAGTGTGTGAGTATATGAACGAATTTATACTTTGAAAACTATTTTGAAATCTTTTGAATTGCTTTGGAATGCCTTGAAAGTCATTTTCAAACACTTTTAGCTCTCCATCAATTTTATTTATTTTTATTCCTCACCATGCAATGTTCTTATGGTGTAAGAAGCTCACAAAAGTGGAGAGAATTAATCTGGGAAGGTATGGGGTAAGCACTATGCCCACCTTAAGTGGAATAAAGATTGATTGGGAATTTCTGCGCACCTACTTGTGCTTTTGGGATCCAACTGGCCATGTCTTCAGATTTGGGGCATCCATAGAAGAGATGTGTCCTACATTCGAGGAGTTTTCTGTGCTGCTTGGATCTGATCCAGAGGCTATGCTGGCTACTCCTGTTGAGAAAGTAAGATATTTTAACTCTTTCAAAGGACTTTTTGATTTGAGTACTGAGGCTGCTAGTCCTATGGTACTGGATGACTGGGTAGATCTGATTGCTGTGATAGCAGAATTCCATGATCCTAAGGATTTTGAGGATGATGGATGGTTCCATTTGAGGATGCGGGCTCTATCCTTCTGTCTGACTGTTAGATACATTTTTATGAGCCTTACTGGTTGGGGTGATGCTAGAGTCACTGAACTGATTCCACAAATGGAGGAGGGGAGATCCATTGCAGCTATAGTGCTGGCTGAGACCATAATGAGTTTGGACAGATCCTGTACTTTTGATGGGCCATGGACGATCAGTCCTATCATTCTTTAGGTTAGTTGATTTCTAACTTCTGAACTACTTTATGTGTTTTCTTTATGCTTATCTTGTTTGCACTTTTTCAGATTTGGCTGAGAGATCATCTCTGGATAGTTGGACCTCCCATGAAGGTGGATTATTCTGCTTCATGGTATAGAACTCGGACCATTGTGATAAAACATAGTTCCGAGAAAGAATGGACAAAATGGTTGATGGAGCTGGACTCTAATGACCTACTATGGAGGTGTGAATGGTACAAGATTAGAAGATTCATGACCATGAGCTTTGGCTATAAGATGGTCTACCTGCTGGGTTTGAGGATGGTGACCTTTTACCAAGCTACTAGGGTTATGCGTCAAATGGGACACAGTCAGGGCGTGCCCCCAGAGGCGCTTTATTTGAATCTGTTTTGATTATCGAGACTATTGCCCGAGCTATCAAAAATGGATGGGTGAGGGGTTTTCATACTGTTCGCCCTGCTGACCAAGGCGGTAAATCCATACAGTATATTGACTGGTGGATAGCCAACTCGTGGAAATCAGAGAAGGCTAGAAGGGCTGCTATACTTGAGGAGATAGAGCAAGAGTCATGACTATTGTTTTAGTTTTAGGACAAATTTTGACCATGTTTGCATTTTCTTTTAATGTTCCGAAGTTTAAATGAGACAAAATAAGACATCATTTTTTCATCTCTTTTGTTGCTTTAACTTTTGCCTAAGCCGCCCTTTCAGGTTTTCAACTTAGCGAGCTTGTTTTTCATTTCATTTTTTTAGTGACACAATTAAGAGCCGAATGAATGTGAAATGAAAATTTTATTGATGAATTGGACCAAACCCGTATGGGCTGCCTACATATCTCCTTACAATGATTTATGATTTTTATTCTTTTTCCTCTTTAATGAGAATCAAGTCCATGTAGTTCTGACTTTGAGGAAAAGATGTGAATGCTGAGCATATTTTTTACAATGATTGCAAATGCTATGCATGAATTACAAGGATGCTTTATGCAAAGTATCTCTTAAGTTGATCCAGGTTGCATGGGCTAGCAAATTGTATGCCATCCAAGTCTGTCAGGATTGCTGCTCCTCCAAATAAGATCTTTTTGATCATAAATAGACCACTCCAGTTTGGTCTGAACTTTCCCCTTGGATCATGAATAGGTGCCCTTATTTCTTTCAAGACAAGGTGACCCTCTTGTAATCCTCTGTCCCTGACTCTCTTATCGAAGTGTCAAGCCAGTTTCTGTTGATAACCTTGCATATGATATAAGGCATCCATTCTCTTTTCATCAATGGCAAAAAGTTGGTTATGGTAGCCTTTTGCGCACTCCACTTCGTCCAATTGACTCTCCCTCAGAATGCGAGCCGACTTGATTTCTACCTCGATTAGTAGAAAGACTTCCATCCCATACACCAAAGAGTAAGGTGTAGCACCAGTTGGAGTATATACTATTGTTCTGTATCCCCGTAAGGCATATGGCAAATGCAGGTGCCAATCTTTATGGTTGTCAGCCATCTTTTGCAGTATACTCTTAAGAGTCTTATTTGCGGCTTCAACGGCGCCGTTTGTTTGAGGTCTGTATAGAGAAGACCCGTGGTGTTGAATTTTCTCCTTCTTTAATAACTGAGCAACCTCCTTTTGGAAGTGAGATCTGTTATCAGTGATGATCTCAAAAGGGACCCCATACCTATAAAGGATGTTGGTACGAATAAACTGGGCTATTCGTTTGGAGTCCAATACCTGGTAAGGTGCAGCTTCAACCCATTTAGAGAAGTAGTCAATAGCCACTAGAATGAATTCATGTTTGCCGGAAGACTTTAGGCTTATCTTGCTAATGACGTCTAGGCCCCAAGTTGCAAATGGCCAAGGCGTGGTGATAGGAGATAGAGGTATAGGAGGCTTCTTCTAAAGTTTAGCGTAGATCTGACATTTATGACACTTCTGTACATATCTTGTACAATCTTGATTCATGGTAAGCCAGAAGTAACCCTGATTTATGATCTTGCGGGCTAGAGCAATTATGTTCATGTGTGGGCCTTCGTTGCCACCATGCATCTATTCCATGATCTGTTGGGCTTCTGCTTCAGTGACACATCTCAGATGGATATTATCCCAAGCCCGTTTGTAGAGTACTTCCTCATTTGGAATGAAACTCTTGGATAACTATCTTAAAGTCCTCTTTTCTGTTTTAGAGGCTCCTTAAGGATAGAGTCCATTCTTGATGTAGTTGAAGATGTCCCAAAACCACGGTTTGCTGTTAGCCGCTTGGATATTCAGACAATGAGCTACACAGCCTGACTCAATTGTAACAAGTCTGATTATGAAGCCGTCGCTTATATCAAGCATCAAGGCGAGTGTTGCCAAAGCATCCACAAATCTGTTTTTCATGCTTGGAAGATAATGGAAAGATAGTTCATGAAAACTGGCTGCTAGTTCATTTAGGCGATTATGGTAAGGAACCAAATGCTCTTCTTTGATCTTCCACTTTCCCAAGGCTTGGGAGACTATTAGATTCAAATCCCCATAGATCTCAAGGCATTTGATTCTGAGCCTTATTGCTGCCTCAAGACCACAGATGCACGCCTCATACTCTGCTTCATTATTTGTCACCTCAAAGTTCAGTTTGATGGCAATTAGTAAGTTTTCCCCACTTAGTGTAATGAATACAATACTGGCACCATACCCTTTGTTGTTAGATGCCCCATCAAAGTAAAGCTTCCAAACTTCAGTGTCAATTGTTAGGATGTCTTCATCAGGAAATTCGAGTTCAACCCAATGATCATCTACCAGAGCTGCAGCTAACTGATCAGCCACTATGCTACCCTTGACTGCTTTCTACTGTACATATTTCAGATCATATGCAGCTAATACAGCCATCCACCGTGCCATTTTACTATCAAGAACCAGCTTCTCCATAAGGAATTTCAAAGGGCTCTTGTCAGCAAGATCATGAGTTGTAAAGGAGCAAAGGTAGTGTTGCAGCTTGTGGCAGACCCATACCAAAGCAAGACATAGCTTTTCTATAAAACTGTACTTGAGCTCATGAGACAACATCCTTTTGCTTAAGTAGTAGATGGCATTCTCCTTGCTAGAGTCAGGAGCATTTTGGGCAAGCATTGCCCCCATTGCTGCATCGGTTACTAATAGATAAAGCAACAAAGGCTTTCCAAACCTTGATGGCTGTAGTACTACTGGGTTTAGTAGGTATTGCTTGATCTAGTCAAAAGCTCTTTGACAGTCATCATTCCACTGCTTGGAAGCTCCCTTTCTGAGTAGCTTGAAGATAGGACCACATACATCAGTCAGTTGATTGATGAATCGACTAATGTATTATAGTCGTCCAAGGAAACCTCTGATCTCCTTTTCTGTTTTTAGAGGTGGCATTTCCAGAATTGCCTTTGACTTAGTAGGGTCCACTTCTATACCTTTTTTGCTGACCATGTGGCCTAGGAATACTCCAGATGAGGCTCCGAAGACACATTTGGCAGGATTGAGTTTAAGATTGTACTGGCGAAGTCTAAGGAAGAATCGCCTTAGTGCCTCTGAATGTGCTTCAACAGTGGTGCCTTTGATTACCATATTATCAATATAAACTTCAATTTCTTTATGCATCATGTCATGGAAAATGGTAATTGCCATCCTCTGGTAGGTTGCTCTAGCATTTTTAAGCCTAAATGGCATAACCCAGTAGCAATAGGTGCCCCATTCAGTAATAAATGTTGTCTTCTCTTTGTCAGGGGGATGAACCATTATCTGATTATACCCTGCAGCCAGGTCGGTTAAGGAAACCAATTCAGAACTTGCCATGCGGTCTACTAACAAATCAATGTGAGGTAAGGGAAAATCATCCTTGGGACAGGCTTTATTCAGATCCCTGTAATCAACACACATCCTGACTTTGCCATCCTTCTTGGGGACCGGCACAATGTTAGCAAGCCAGGAAGGATAGTTGATGGGCTCAATAAAGTTATGGTCTAGTAGCTTGGCAATTTCTTCTTTGATTGGTAAAGATCATTTTGTCTTGAGTCTTCTCAATTTTTGCTTGATGGGCTTAGCACTTGGATGAATTGGGATTTTGTGAACTGCTATGCTTGGATCCAACCCTGTCATGTCTTTCGGTTGCCATGCAAAATAGTCTTGAAATTCTCTGATCATCTTTTCAATGTGATCCCTGTTTAAGCATGCAGATGCAATGAATGTAATTTTTTGTATGTCATGAGTGCCAGCATTGATGGGCTCTTTAATCTTTTATTTCATTTATTTCATTTTTATTTGATGTCTCATTTAAGTCAGATTTAAAAGTTGGAACATCAAAGAAAAATGGAGATACATAGTCGTAAGAGGAAAGAGTACGATTTTTATTGATTTCAAATGGGGATATGTCCTAATTTACATCAAACTAAAAAGTGAGACCCTCAAGGTCAGTTACATTATTGTCAATAGAAGAAATAGAAGAGATAGACTCAGATTCAAAAGATGAGTTTGTCTCAGACTGAGACTCTGATTCAAGTATGGATTCTGGTTCAGACTCTAGTTCAGATGAATAGAAAGGGCTTTCCTCAAAGGATCAATTTTGCAGCTCAGTCTCAGTGGGCTGAATTAAGGTGGAAGGGTCAGTTTTCTCCTGCTGAACAGTGAGCATGGATACTTCATCAAAGAGACTAGCCTCCATGTTCTCTTCCCAATCTTGATTGAGCATGTAGATTGGTTCATAATCTTCTATCTCAAGCCTGACATCAGAAAAGATTTCAAATCCGAGGATCAATTTTCCAGTAATAGGGTAGACCTAAGGCTCAGGAAATTACAGTAAGGAACTGTGTCGCCTTCCTTTACAAAATAGCCATTTAGGGTTTTGAAGTAAGGGCGCATGGGCCAGTTATAAACCTCACCTCTCTTAAGGATAGCTATTCTGTCTTTGGCCCGATTTTCCATTTCTTCCAATTCCTCATCAGTTGGCTCATACCCTAGCCCAAATGGTGGTGTTGCCACTAGATAGTCTAGGAAAGACTTCAAGCCTTGTTGGCTTCTTCCCAAACCTAGACCAGGAAAGTAATTCATTTTACGAAGCATGTTAGCAACAGCAACATTCCCAAAGGGGTCAAAATCAAAGGGAATGAATTCTTTACCCTCTTCACCCTCAATGTACTGAATGAAAGAGAAACCTGAAAGTGGATAGGAGGATAGCTCAGACTAAATCTCAAGAATAAGAACAGAGCTTGGAATGTCTGGTCTTCCATGCATGTCCCTTTTTTACAGTCATGACCCCATTTCTGAAAAGGAACTTGACCTTCTGGTGTAAGGAAGAAGGGATAGCCTTTGCTTGATGGATCTAGGGCCTCCCAAGTAGTAGGTTAAAGCAAGGAGGTACATCAATCACTTGAAATGGTATGGTGAAAGATGTTGGCCCAATAGTTACATCAATGATAGCTACCCCAAGAACTTCCCTTTTGGTATTATTATACGCCCTTATAATATGATCCGAAGGGGTAAAGTTAGTAACCTCCAATCCCAAGCAGCTTGCTACTTTCAGAGGGCACAAATTTAAAGTTGAACCATTATCAATAAGGACCATTAGCACAGTCTTTCCCCATGTTACCACTGTGATGTAAAGGGCATTGTTGTGGTTAAGATCTCCTTCTGGAATGTCAGTTTCTCCAAAAGTGATGGACACCCCTTTAGTAGCAAAGGTAATAGAAGCAACAAGGTTCTCGGGTGTGATGTCAATTGGAGCTTGGTATTGATTCAGTGCCTTACAAAGAGCTTGGCGGTGAGGATATGAAGACTGGATCAAACTCCAAATTGAAATGTTGGCTTGGGTTTTCTTTAGTTGTTTAAGAATGGGATCTTCATCTGGTTCAAGAATCCCTTTCAACTTGTCGGCAGGTGTAGGAATGGGTTGGTTAGGTTGAGTGTTTGGGGTTGGTTAGTTTTGGATGACTCTGCCATTTTTGGTGATGGCATCAATCTCCTCAACTAGGTTAGTGAGGTCCAAGACACAACAATAACTGAGATTTGACTTTATCAAGGAGACGGGGTCAACTCCCTCATGATTGTTTATAGCATTAACTGTGTGGTTGGGCAAAGGGTTGGTGTTGATATTGGGTTAAGCTTGTGGTGGAATCAGGTCATTGGAGTCAATGAGGTCCTGAATTTTGTGTCTAAGGGCCTTGCACGCATCTATTTTGTGCCTAGGTCCTTGATGATAATCACACCTCTCATGTGGGTTGTAATTTTTGGGAAGTGGATTAGGGACTGGTTTTGGCTCTAGGAGTTTTACCATATTTCCCTCAAGCAACTTCTTTAGGATGATACTTATCGGCACACCCCCAAGATCGAAAAGTTGTCTCCTTTCAATCTGGATAGGCTTCTTGATAGTCATAGCATTAACTTCCCCTCCTTTCTGATTTGTTGAGGAAGTGACATTACTTGATGAGTGGGCTTCTTATACCTTGACCCTGATGCAGTGTCTTCTTTAATCTGACCACTCTAAATCAAGTCTTTCATTTTTGAAGCAATGGCAATAAGGGCCTTGAAAAAAGGCAAGTACTGAGTCTGTAGCCTTTCTTGGTAAACTGGCAGAAGATTCTTGACAATTATGTCAATTTGCTCATTTTCAGGAGGCCGATTTACCATCTGAGAAGCCTTCTTCCTCCACCTCATAAGGAACAAGGAGAAGGATTCCTTTACATACTACTTCGTGGTTTTGAGGTCTCTTCTAGTCACATTGACCTTGATGTTGTAATGATACTGTTGAACAAAAATGTTGCAGATGTCATCCCAGGTCCATTTCTTGGCGACATCTAAGTTCAGAAACCACTTCACAGCTGTACCAGTCAGTGATTGTTGAAATAATTGGGCTAGGAGTTGATTATCCACATATAATGGATGCATAGCTCCCATATAGACTTTGAGGTGGGTATTGGGGTAGGCAGTTCCGCCGAATTTGTCAAACTCAGGCATCCTGAATTTGGGAGGAACCCTTGCATTTGGGAACAAGCTTAGGGATTCCTTATCAACCAGATCCTCTGTCTTTTTCATCCCCAATAACATCTTTTCCATGCGCTCCATCTTTTCCATGCAGGCCTTAATCTCAGGGTTAACTTCCTTCCCTTAGAAAGGATCTGCGGGTTGGGAAGTGGAGGCAGAAGTGATATTTATTGTTGGTGAGTTATTTTTGAGGTACTCAAGTGATGGAATTGGTAGTGGTGGGATGATATTAGTGTTTGTAGTTTCTTTGTCTTTGGATTCAACTCTGTAAATGGATCCATAAACAGGATAAAAGGTGGGTTTCGGGTCAGATCTGTATGATTTTGGGTCAGTGGGGTTTTGGGCCAGGGAGGTCTGTTCCAACATGGCATAGACATCCTCCATGATAGCCCTCCTTTAGGCCTTCAGCATGTCTTAGAAAAGGGCCTCTTGCCTTTTCATGATGGTCTCTTGGTGTTTAGAAAGCTTGGCAAACAGCTCATTAAAGATCTCATCAGCTCTGGCGATAGTGGTCTCTTCTCTGGCAACAGACATCTTATCAACCTTTAGGATAGAGAAATAAAGCTGGGTCAGTTTCTAGCTTAGGTATGGAATAAAGATCATGGAGTATATCAGATTTTGACTGGGACCATGGGTTGGCATGGGTTTATGATTGGGACTAGCAGTGTTTAAGTTAAATTAAAACTCTCCAATTTTGTAAGGTTTATGCATGCATGCATGTATGCATGAATCGAAAAGGTTTCATGACAATGACATACCAAGTTTCAGTATTATGGTACATACAATCCTAAAGGAAAGGTTCTATGAGTCATTACATGAAAGGGTTAGGGTGGTTTGAAGGGAACCCATCACACTAGATATGCGATATTCCTAACTACATGTGAGACAAGGAGCCTCACGTGGGTCCAATGGTACGTGCATACTCGTTACAACTCTCAAAGGATTAGAGGATACGTCGTGGGCTGGATGATTTCACTATTGGCAAGCAGACCTAAGGAAGGTTGCCCACTCGATGTTACTTTCTATCTTTTGTTTTCCTAGGAAGCTAGGGTTTTTTTGGACAAGGAGTCCGATGTTGTGATGCATGAAAGAGTTATTTTGCTTTTAAAGCTAAACTTGGTATTATACCAAAAGTAATCCACTTTATTTTTTATTTTAAAAAGATTTTAAGTCCCCAGTGGAGTTGCCAACTATGAGGCCTCGCCCAAGCACCAGTTCGATCCGCCGAGGGATCGAAATGCTGTTCGGGAGAAACTCCACGATTGGAACTCGCTGTGAGTTCGAAAAATTGATTTTTGTAATGTGACAGTTGAAAAATGAATCGCCACTTTAATTTATTTATTTTAATTGGGAAAATTAAAGAAAACCCAACATGATTGACTCCAAATTTTGATTTATCCCAATGGAAAATGCACCAATCCGCGAGTGACTAAGAAGGGCTCGGAGATTAGGTTTTGGTAATTACACAATTAAGAAAATATAATTTTCTTTAGTTTGGCTAAAAAAATGCAAAATAACTCTTAAAAATGAATTTTTGTGTATGCATGAACAGAAATATAATGATGAATGAAACAGATATATATATATATATATATATATATATATATATATATATATATATATATATATATATATATATATATATATATATATATATATATATATATATATATATATATATATATATATATATATATATATATGATGTAATGGAATGATAATAACAAATAAATAGGCAAGATAAATCCTACTTAATTATTACAATATCAAAACAAATGAAATAAAGAGGATCTTTCCTCTAGCCCTTATGGGTACTAGGAAAAGCACACATTCCCCCAAATAAACTAAGATAAAAAATCATAAACAAAGGATTAATACAAATAAATTAAAATAAAAAAGGACTAAATATTGATAAAAAGCCCTAAAAAAACTAAAAATAAAGTCACAAATAAAGGATTAATATAAATAAAATCAAAGCAAAAAAAAAAATTTGTTGTTATTAATGATTATCAGAATTCTTAATTGACTGTGCAGGGAAAAGAAAGCATACCTGAAGTGATCCGATAAAGCTGATGTGGTGATCTGGCTCTTTCAGCAGTGTCTCGGGGTCTTGAGCACCCACTGCTGGCTGATTAAAGATTTCCATATTGAGAAAATAAAAAAGAGAGAGAATAAAAAAGAGAAAAAAAGAGAAATTGTAGTAAAGTTAGAGAGAGAGAGAGAGAAGAAGAGAGAGAGAGTGAAAATGTAGAAATGAGGAAAAGTGAAGGAAGTTAAGCTTTATATAGAAGTAGAGGTGGGCCCCCACTACAACATGTTTTTACTTTTTCTGATTCACAGGTCCAGTTCATGTGGTTTTACCATAACAGGCTCATTTTAAATCAGAATTTGGTTTCGTCTGAAGCAGTGAATCCGCATGATTTTTATCCATCTCGTGAAATAGACGGGGTCTCAATCAAAATTCAGAATCTCTTGAAATTGCAGAAAAATTAAAAATTCAAAAATAGCTTGAAAATTGGAAAACAGTCCAAACAGAGTCAGAATAGCTAGAAATCAGACATGAAGCTCTTGCACAATTCCCAATACTGAAAGGGACATTTAGAATTCTCAGAATGGCCCCCTAAGCCTTCCGGTTCACACTTATCAGATTTGGCCTATGTCTGGCCAAATCAGATAAGGGGGGTAGCTGTGAACCCTCAAAATTGCACCTCTAGTGAACCGTCTTTCAGTTACGAACCCACAGGATCAAACTAAGCTCGAATTAGAATTGAAACGAGCCCAAAACGAATGGAAACAGGTCGAACCGCATGAAGTGGCACGCTGTCGTCTGGGAGGCACACCTGCCGTGCCACCTATGCTATTAGTGCTGCGATAGCACCGCCATCCGTACCACAGGAACCCCCTCTGGCAGCTCTATAAATAGAAGCCTCCTCTAGCCTCATTTGGCATGACTTTCAAGGCATTCCAAGGCAATTTAAGAGATTTCAAAGCAGTTTTCAAAGCATAAATTCGTTCGTATACTCACACACTTATCGCTCCTAGATCCAGATTCCAAGTTTCCTTTGAATTCAAGGTGGAGTTGAGATCCGGAGCAAAACTCGTTCCATTCGTTTGAAAGCCAAGAAAAGCAAAGGTATAATCCTTCTTTATTTTCAAAATTCTAAATTCAGATCTAGAATTCTCTTTAGGTCTAAAACTGAAAAGATCTAAAACTTATTAATTTAAGAATCAGAATTAAGTTAATAAGCAAACCAACACATTTTTAAAACCCCTCCTTCGCAAGAAGGGAGAACTGCATGGGGTTTGATTCCTATTCAATAGGATATGCAAGCTGCCATTCTGAAGGGCATCAACTCCAAAAATGTTTTTATCAATATTGTTTTCTTTTTTTTTTTTTCGCTTTGATTTTATTTGTATTAATCCTTTATTTGTGACTTTATTTTTAGTTTATTTTGGGGCTTTTTATTAATATTTAGTCCTTTTTATTTTAATTTATTTGTATTAATCCTTTGTTTATGATTTTTTATTTTAGTTTATTTGGGGGAATGTGTGCTTTTCCTAGTACCCATAAGAGCTAGAGGAAAGATCCTCTTTATTTCATTTGTTTTGATATTGTAATAATTAAGTAGGATTTATCTTGCCTATTTATTTGTTATTATCATTCTATTACATCATATATATATATATATATATATATATATATATATATATGTATGTATATATATATATATATGTTTCATTCATCATTATATTCCTATTCATGCATACACAAAAATTCATTTTTAAGAGTTATTTTGCATTTTTTAGCCAAACTAAAGAAAATTATATTTTCTTAATTGTGTAATTACCAAAACCTGATCCCCGAGCCCTCCTTGGTCACTGGCGGATTGGTGCATTTTCCATTGAGATAAATCAAATTTTGGAGTCAATCATGTTGGGTTTTCTTTAATTTTTTCAATTAAAATAAATAAATTAAAGTGGCGACTCACTTTTCAACTGTCACATTACAAAAATCAATTTTTCAAACTCACAGCAAGTTCCAATCGTGGAGTTTCTCCCGAAGAGCATTTCCATCCCTCGGCGGATCAGATCGGTGCTCAGGCGAGGCCTCACACTATAAAGTCTTCTATGGCAACTTTGGTGAAAACTCCATTTTTTGCAATCCCATATTGAAATTTAATGCCTTCAATGCTTTAATCCTTCTTCTATATATAGAGGACCTCTTCACACTTTAAGGGACCAACTTTCAAAGCTTGAAGAGCATTAACTGCAACTAAACTACTTTGCATTTGCTCCTTACTTCGCAAAGCAAGTTAGGGGGTTTATCTTTGATTCTTACTCAACTAGTTAAAGAATTTTTGCCTGCCTGTTCAAGGCAAGTCTATTGCCCAAGGCTTGTGTTAGGAGGTTTCTCCTTGATTCCTACCCAACTAGTTAAAGGCTTTATGCCTACCTATTTGAGACCAGTTTACTGCCTAAGGCTTGTGTCCACCATCCGAGGCTAGCAGCCACCCACCATCTAAGGTGAGTCATCGCCCGCCATCTGAAGCCAGCTGCTGCTCACTGTCTGAGGCCAGTTGTCGCCCGCCATTCTAGGTAAGCTTCTTTTCCTTTAATTTTCTTTTGTCTAAATTTCCTTGCCTCTTTTAGTTAGTTAATTAAATTGATTCATCTAGGTTGCTAGCTAATCAACTCAGTAGTCAATTAAGTTAATTAATTAACTCAACTCTCTTTTAATTAATTAATCAAAACATGATAAAGTGGTTAGGCTAAACTAACCCCTTTGCAAGAAGGGAGACCTGCATTGGTTCTGATTTCCATGCAAAGGGATACGCAGGCATGCTTGGTTCAGGCATCGAATCTAATTAAAACTAACCAACTTTCCCCCTAATCACCTTATTCTCTTATTTTTATTTTGGTTTCCTTTACTTTGTTATTAGGTTTAGTTTGGGGAATGTGTGACTTCCTTAGAACCCATAAGGGCTAGAGGAGGTATCTCTTAAGTTTGGGATTTCATTGTAATATTAACTCTCTTTTATTTTGAATTCTAATTGTGTATAAACTTTATGGATTAAATGATCATGCATATTATAAATTGTTCATGCATTTTAAACTATTCATGAAATATATTTTAAGTTACTTTTATATTGTTTGGCCAAACATATTTTATTAAATTGAAAACCTAGTCCTCGAATCTTCTTTGGTTTCGATGCTAGTGATCTTTTTCCTTTGGATAACAATTGGAGTCAAATGGGTTTTTTCCTTATATTTTCCTAAATAAAAAAAAATTAAGGTGGTGACTCTAAGAAACAATTTTCAAATCTATCAAAGATAAGCCCGAGGACTTCCCCGTGAGTTCTTTCCTAAATAAGCATTTTGATTCCCTTTAGCAAATTGAACCGGTGTTTGGGAGAGGCCTCACACAGTCTCCTCTGTCAATAGTGATGCAATCAAAGTCACTAATGCAACCTATAGGATCAAACTCTCAATAGATTTTTTGGTCTCCTTATAGGCCCAGTAACCTATCTTTCTCTATAGTCACTCCTGCTATCTCTTACTTCTCAGTTGTGTCACCTTTTATCTCTCTTAGTAGGGTAGCCTAGTGCTCTCAATTGATAAAACCACCTTTATGAACCATCTATCATACCTCTCTATAGTCCCATATGAAATTCCAAAAAGAACAACATGATAACTCCTTAGCTAACCACCCCTTATAGACCTAACAATAGGAGTTATGAGCATAGACTCCAAGAAGGGAACAACTAGGGTACATCCTGAATCCAGCCCATCTACATCAGAACCACTCAATACCCATACCCTAGGCTTATGAAAGATTTGATCCTATACCATTACTGAGATGTCCTCTAGGGCAAGATGCAAACAACCGTCCTATTCAATTTCTGACCAAGTCTCAATAAGGCATATGATATACTAAAAAGCATAGGCCACCATCCAAAAATGATCCATCAGCCATACCTGCAAGATAACCCAAAATCTAAAATTAAAAGCGCATGGAACATCGTTGATAGAAAGGGTAAGAACATACAAATTTTTCTCACCTAAAAAGTAAATTAGGAGATAGCCCATCTCTCCAAACCTTAAATAAAGCAATTGAGACTCATTAGTGTCTCTGCCAACATAGCTCTAACTCTGTTCCATATGTAATATTAATCATGTCACTCTGGCATCACCTCAGTCGATAAACTCGTGAAATAGATATTTAGCTGTCAAGCAGAAAATGAAGGCCCTCATCTTGAGCCTCTACCTCCTTATATCTCTCTGGTTACCAGGATCATAGAACTCCTCAATCATAGTGGTCAAATTCACCTGACTATCAACAACCACATGGCTTGTGACATCTTAAGGTAAGTTTGAAACTCCTGAAAAATATAGAAATGCTAGACTATGAGCTCTAGTACCATTAGAGCTACCTCCAAATTGTAGCTAAGTGTAGCACTAACTTCCCGAGAATAGGGCATAATTCCTCCTTAGTAGCACCAAAATGAAAAACATAGGCCACTGTATCCTATAAATCTTAAAGCAAGCCCTCAGAAAATCCCAATCAACCCATATGTTCCTATAGTGCCATCCTCACTATAATGTCATATCTATCTAAATTCATCCTCTCTGGCTTATCGTGTTTCTCAGTCCATAAATGTATGTAGTGGCTGAAACATGGCTCTATAGACACAATAGTCATATGAAAAATTACATTCACAAAGCAAACTTGTGAATCCACCCTTTTATACCCATGCAATCATCCACTACATGCATCATCATAAATCATCTATAGTAAAGAAATTAAATAAAAGGTCCATAAATTTTGAAACATGCATACATAAACATGCATCATTTATACATAAACATACATACATATGCAACTATCCATAGCCATGGACGATCATGCATAAGCCAAGCTAATAACATCTCTAACCTTTTCTAAAACTGATGGTGTCCACTTAAAATTGATCGACATCTTTTGAAGCTGACCAGTATCTCTTTAAAGCTAACCGACTCTACTAAAGCTTACCAGTGCCTCCTCGAAGCTAACTAACATTTTCTAAAGCTAACTAATACCTCCTCAAAGTTGATTGATGCCTCCTGAAGCTGACTAGTACCTCCTAAAAAATGATCGACATCTTCTAAAATTGACTAGTACCTCTTTGAAGCTGACTGACATCTCTTGAAGCTGACTAGTGCCTCCACAAGCTAATCGACATTCTCCTGAAGTTGCAGTGCCTCCATGAAGCTAATCGACATCTTCTCAAAGCTGACCAATACTCCTTTATCCAAATTCATCAATCCCACCTATAAATGTTTGCTTCTTAAACATCCTTATGGTTCCTTTCTTGTCTCCCTTTATTTTTGAATCGATC
Source organism: Reutealis trisperma (assembly GCA_947687605.1). Classification (NCBI taxonomy): domain Eukaryota; kingdom Viridiplantae; phylum Streptophyta; class Magnoliopsida; order Malpighiales; family Euphorbiaceae; genus Reutealis; species Reutealis trisperma. The sequence continues at coordinate 105,722 of CANTUT010000951.1, forward strand.
GTGTCCTCCACTTAGAAACATCTAAATTCTTACTTAAAAGTCAATTTGGTTCCCTTTCCCATCCTCGTTCATCTTAAATTCAACCACATCCTTTACCTAAAAATGTCTAGACAATGACATCCCTTTGGTTCCCTTTTTCCATCCATTTTATCTGAAATTCTTCATCTAGAAATGTCTAATCTAGACATCCCTCTGATTCCTTTCCCTACCTTTTCATACGAATCAACCATATCCATCAATTCACCTAAAAATATCTAGCCACCAACCTAGATATCCGTTTGGTTCTTTTCTCACTTTTATTTATTAGTCACATTCTCCACCTATAAATGCTTAAGAATGATTGCTTAAACATCCTTGTGGTTCCTCTACCATCTTCCTTTTAGACCATATCTCTCACCCAAATATATCCAAACATTAAACTAGATATCACTTTGGTTCCTTGTGCTATCTTAACTCTTAGGTTCACTAGCATCAGAATTGCCTTACCGATTAGACAATTCTAATGAGGGAACAATTGTGAACCTTTAATTTTGCACCCTCATCATGCAATCACAACCTAACACCTACTAAGTTTAGTGTGCTATGCAGAGCTGGTACGTTGGTCTTACTAGCCAACTAGTAGGCGAAGGTTCAAAAATGCCCCTCCTTTTAGCCCACTTTCTAGCCATTTTTGATCTTTTTATCCCACTCCATTTGGCTATAAATACTTCACTCTCCACACCATTTTCCTCAACCTTGGAGCACTTGTTGATAGCTATCCATTTGCTCCTTTCTTCTTCTCCCTCCAATCACTCTTTTTAATTAATTCATTAATTTTTTAATTAATTAATTACTCTACTCTAACCCAAGTTATTAATCCTTTTAATTAACTAATTATCTTTTTTAAAATTAATCACTCAATTAATTAATTTATCAATCCTTTTTAATTAATTAATTAATCATTTTTTAAAAGTCAAATTAATAATTTTTAATTAATCCACCCTTCATCCTAATTAATTAATCATTTTTAATTAATTAATTAATTAATCCATCCATTTCATCACATTAATTAGTTAATTGATCATTTTAATTAATTAATTAGTTCCTCAATCAATCCAATCATCCGGTCTTGATAAAACGGAACTTCAGTCTTATAAAACACTACATCCATCTCATCTGCCAAAAATAAAAGTATTTTCATCCAACTCTAAAATCAAAATTACACCCAACTCTAAAATCAAAATTAATCTAATCAATCCTTAACCCCTTCACTTAATTATGGAATGAACTATATGAGTTTTGATCCCCATTCAATGGGTACATAGACACATTTAAAATTTAAATCTAAACTTCAAATCTAATTTCAAATTAATTTTATTTTCCATTTACTTTCAATTATAATTATCTATTTTCATGCTTTTGTAATAGAATTCATGGTTTTTCTATTATCTATAAGGGTTAGAGAACATGTCCCATTTTTAATTAATGTGCTTAGATTATTATTTTTTGGAATAAAGAAACGATCATGTGGTTCTCCTAACATCCATAAGAACTAAAGGGAACACTCTCCATAATTTGTAGATGATTTACTTAAATGCTCTTTTTAATTTTTCTAGCACTCATATTTATGCCATGCATTCATATTATGCCATGTTCATGCATTTTTTATAATTATCATTTAATACTTGTCATTCATGAAATCAATTTTTCTAAGTTAAAATAAACTTAGGAGCCAAATCATGATTATTTAAAACTAAAAACCTAATCTCTGAGCTCAACTTGGTTCGAAGTCTAGTGATTTTATCATTGGATAAATTAATCAACTAAAATTAATAAATTGGGTTCATAAATTGATTTTTCCTTAATTTCTCCATTTTAAAAACAAATTAAGGTGGCGACTCTCGAAATCACTTTTCAAAATTAAAAATTAATTTTTTGAACAATAGCCATTCCAATCATAAGCACTGAAACTCATTCCATAACCTTCTTAAAAATTGCTCGCCTTTCAATAAGACATCTCGAGCAAGGGAGAAATATTTGGGTCAGGTCTCATAACTAGACAAATTAAGTCTAAAATTACTAAACTTTGCACCATTTTCTAATTTGGTCACTAAACTTTAATTTTTCACAATTTGATTACTAAACTTTAATTTTTCATAGGCGAGTCACCAAGTTAATTTCGATGAACTTGGCATTCCATTTCATCTATAAAAACTGACTAAGCTACATATGTCATATGTATGATCACATATCACCATGGGATGTGAAATTAATTTTTCTTAATTTTTATTGCCTTTATTTTTTTCTTTATTTTTAAAAAATATTAATTTTTCTTAATTTTTCTTTCCTCTCCCTACATAACATTAACTTAAACATTGCAAAAATTAAAAATAATTAACTATTTCTCAAAATATGAACAACCCAAATCAATGTTTTTTTTTTTTTTACAAACTCACTGAGTTACTTTCTAATTTCTTTCACTCAATAATCCTCCCTAAAACTAGACATTCACTGTCAAAATATCTAAAATAGATAAAGTAACAAATCAAGAAAAGAATAAGATACCCTCACAACAACCGAGCCATAAAAATCATGAACACAGCAACTGCGAGCCACAAACAGCATAAACCTAGCAACCGATCCACTACCTAGAGACCTTCACCCATGACCAGCAAAACTCACAGATAAGGTAACCCAAAGCCAACTGAAAAAATGGAGATCTAGACAAAGAAAGAAAGAAAACCTTAATGAGAGAGAGAGAGAGAGACAGAGAGAAAGAAAGGTAAAATTGGTAAGTAAATAAACAAATGGTGCATTTCACATTTAAAGGTTTGATTGTGAGTTGTTATTTCCTAGTATATAGTATCAAACCCAGATTTGAGTTCCATGTTCTTGGTCTTATCTTTTAATTTTTATTTTTAATGTTTTTGAAGATTTTTTCTAGTTAGTTAAAATTTTTATTTTTTAATTTAATACTCTAGTGTGGCTGGCTAACCTGTCCAGCTTAGTCAGCTTTTGAATGTAATATGGAATGCCACATCAGATTTTTAGTGAGTTCTTTATCAGAATTAGCTTAATGACCCATTTATGACAAAATTAAAGCTTAGTGATTAAATTATTAAAAATTAAAGTTTATTGACCAAATTAGAAAATGGTGCAAAGTTTAGTGATTTTAAACGCACTTTACCTGACAAGCAGACATTAGCGATCCATCAGATGTGTCATCCTAGATGGCTTGCTTATTGAGTATGCTTAGATGACATGGACTGCTATGTCATCTTTTAGGTGGTTTCTTCATCTGAATTAGCTTAATAACCCGTCGGTAAGAAAAAAAAATTAAAATTTAGTAATTAAATTATAAGAAATTAAAGTTTAATGACTAAAAGAGATAATAGGCAAAAGTTTAGTGACGGCCAATGTATTTTACCCTTTTAAGTTTCTTCTTTATTTTCTTAGGAAATAAATCGATTCTAGTAGAATGAAAGTTTATTGATTTTTCAATTTTAATACTACCATTTTCTTCTAAAAAAACTGAAACACTATAAGACTTATCAATGGAGTCATAGATCTGATTCTTCTCCTTAAAGATTTATCATGCAATCTTAGATATGTGTCTCTTGTAATAGAAGTGACATTTTTTATTTCCAAATCCTCATCATCTTCTTCTTCCTCATTTTTAAGATCCACTCCAATGAAGGAACCAAAACTTGAGATATTTCCAAATGGGTAGAGAGTATTGGAGTTGTAGAGCGAGAGAATGACAAGGAAATTTATACAACAACATCGCAACAATATGTGACGAGGGTAGAAGGTGAATTCAGTCTACAGGTGATGATAGGAGTCGCTGATAGAGAGTGCAACTCTCTGCGACAACTACTAGAGCTTTATAACAAGCTTAGTGGTCTAGCTTTTGCTTGAAACACTAATTTTTTGTTCGTTGCTCTAATTACCAAAAACCTCATCCAAAAATGAGAAGATAGAGGTGCTGAATCAGTAATTCAGCGTTATGCTTGCTTGATGGGCTTAGCATATGGGATTTCTAAGGTAGATTTTGACATTGAGTTTGTTGGCTTATAAAAGGAAAATTATTATTACATCTAAGGCTGAGTACGAACTTGAGAATTACGAACTGAACTGAAATACCAAACTGTTTTAGTACTGAATTGTAAGAAATTTAGGACTTAGAATGAGAACTGCACCGAAAATTTTAATTTGGTATAGTACTGGTTCTGAATTCATATCCAAACTGCAAACTATAACAAATCATACTATATTGAATTGATCCGAAAGTACCGGTACCGAACCGAATTTTAATATATATATATATATATATATATATACACACACACACACACACACACACACACACACACACATTTAATTGACATATCATCTAAATTGAGAATTTTCAATTCAATTGATTTCAAATGATTTAATTATTATTTAATGGTCTAATTAATTAAATATGATATTTCAATTCAAGAATTTTGGTTAAATAAAACATAATCTATCATATTAAAAATTACAAAAGTCAATTAATGCCTCACTAGTATTATGCAAAGTAAAAAAGGCAAAAAAAAATATACATATATGATGCCTAATTAGTAACAAACTAATAGGTTATCTTAGGTTGTGTTTAGTTGGTAGGACAGGACAACTAAGGATTGAACAAGACAAAATATTACAAGATAAGATAGAACAAAATTTTATCCTGTCTAGTGTTTGGAACAACTAAAATTAGGACTTGATATGTTATAAAGATGACAATAATGCCCTTATGAAAAAATATTTAAATTTTTAATAAAAAATTAGTCTAATAAATATTTAAAAATGCTAAAAATAAAAATATTTTAATGTATTAAATACTTATATATATACTATTTAACGAATAAACACATTAAATTATAAAAATATCAAATATTTATTATCAAATATAATATTTTTAAATAAATATAAATAATTATAAGAAATTAGAAATAAAATATAAAAATAAAAAATTGATTAATACTCATTAAATAAAAAATTAAAAATGAAATATACATATTTATTCTATTATTTGGTTTAAGATATTTTAGAAAAATGAATTTTTCAAGCCTATTAAAAAAATATTTTTGTTTTATATTTAGTAGCTAAGCATTACAAAGAGTTATTTAGAAGGAAAAAAAAATTCATTCCACATAACTATAATAAAAAAAATTTCATAAAAATCATTAAAAAGGAAATAAAACTAAAAAAATAAGTTAAACAATAAAACTAAAAAAAATAAGTTGATATTTATGTAAGAATAGTTTTGGAAATAAAGTACTAAATTTCAATTTTCAAGGAGGGACAAGCTTGTCCTCCCTATATGAAGAGGACTCAAATTGAGTGGTAGGACTGGACAAAATTTACCTTTTGTTCAGTCCCTTGTGATACTAAAAACTTGCCAAATGCTAGACTAAGTGTTTCAATGTTGTCCTGTCCAGTCATTAGGTGCCAACCAAACATAACCTTAATATTCAAAATGGCGCCGAATGAAGCAAAATGAGGGGTATAAGTGACATTTCGATATTAGGTTATTATAGACTTATTAACCTAGGTATAAATACTTCTTTTTCATCTCATTCTTTCATTTTAAGTTTAGAAGAGAAAGAGAGGAGTAGAGAAGGCGTAGGCAGCAGTAGAGGAAAAGAGAGAGAGAGAGAGAGAGAGAGAGAGAAAGAGAGAGATGGTGAAGATCAAAAGCTAAGCATTTATCTTCCTTTTCTTTCTCTGTATTCAATTTTTTTATTTTCTTTTTCTGCTTCTTTGATTTTCTTTTCCTTTCTTAGTGATTGTTGTTGACATTGTATTTTTATTACTTATTGCCTTTTATAAGTCCATGGGTTTTGTTTTCTTCTTGTTTTTTGGTGGTTTCTCAGTTTGACTCTTACATGCAAAGGATTATGATTTGAATCTTGTCTTTATTTGTTTCTATGATGGTGTTAGATTAGTCATTTAGTTGATTTAGATAATCAATTCGGATGAGTCAATCTAGATCGAGGCCAAATCTACAATTAATTGATTTTGTTTTTGTTCTAAAAAATTTTAATTTTAATTTTAAATTTTCTTATTAATTTCTAATTTGTATATTTTTATTTACTTATCTTTGGATTTTCTTCTGTGTTTAGAAGATGGAGAGGTTCTGTGGTATTCAAATGGTGGTTTTGAAAAGTAATGCCGAGATCAATAGCATAGAGGGAAGAAGTGGCTCAGATGCAAATGTCTTCGTTAGTTTTGGATCATTGTGTAATTTTTTAGTGACTAAGTGTAGTTTTTTTCTTATTTAGGGATCAAATTATTTGTTAGTTAAATGGGTTGTAATATTTTTATTTATTTTATGTTTGTATAATTAATTCATTCTTACTTTAGGTAAAAAAAATAATATTCGTATAAGATTTAAGATTAATTAGATAGATAAAATGAAATAAAAAATAAAGTTTTATAAGATTTAAGTTTAGCTTTAAAATAAAAAAAAAAAACAATTGGTTTTGACATGAAAAACCAAAGAACTGGTTTCAACCATTTGTCCTAAAAGAACTAAAGAACCGAACCATACTGTACCGAATTTTTAGTTTGGTACAGTATAGTTCTTTAATGATTTCTGTTTGGTTCTAGTTCTTTAATTTTAAGGAACAGAAATTTTTGATTCAGTTCGATTTTTCAATAACTAAGCCGAACTGAACTGTACTAAGCTCTAATTACATTTATGCATCAATAGTCAAGCCGAATTTATCAGATGTTTAACTTAGTTTTTGTTATTTTAGGTTCTAGGTTTGTTTGATAGATTTAGTTTTGGGTTTTTGTTAATTATTTTTAATTTCTATGATGTTTTGGTTTTTTATGTTGATTTTGTTTTTAGTAAAAAGATTAAATTTTTGTATAGGTTTAGCTTTGAAAAATTAAGAAAAAATAAAGAAAATAAAATTTAAGAAAATTAATTCTATATGGCATGATGACTTGGCAAAATTTGATGATGTGGCATGCCATGTCAGTCTCTTAGACTTGATTTTTGACTAGTGACCTCCATATGAAAAAAATTTTGAAACTTCAAGTATTTCTTGATAAAAAAATTTTTCTTATATGTCCACATTGAAAAATCACTGAATTTTGAAAAATCACTAAAGTTTAGTATTTTTGGTGCATTTACCTAAGAATTATAAACCCATTATCATTTTAACATAAACGGAAAAGAAATGCTTCACTTGTTGATCGTTCGTGAGTTAAACTCGCTCTCTTTCCATGTCTTTCACTCACTTGTTTAAGTTGAATTCAGTCACTCTTTTTATTTGGAGGATCATTGGTACTGCCTTAAAAATAAAAAAATAATCATTTAGGTTAGATTGCAAGAAATTCTAAGTATAAAGAACCTAAGATTTCATTTTAGTCAATGTCGTCAAACCAAGATCAAGCACTAAATTAATAAAGTAATTAAACACTATGTACAAAAACAAAACTTAAAATCAAATTCTCTAAACCTCAAGAAATTCCATAAGTTGTGGTCCCATTTATTCATTAATAGGAGCAACAGGGCTGACTTTGATAATTCACAATAATTATTATTTGTCACATTTCTCAATCTTATAATGAATTCAAGACAAAAATTTATCAAACTCCAGCTACTTTATCAAGGGGGACTACATTAAATATATCCTTCAATTCATTATTGATTATTTGGAGCAATGATCATCTCCTCCATTAATTCAAAATCCAAACATCCAAACTTTCTCTAATAATTGAAAAAATTGAAAATTTGATGATTAAGAAGAAAATGATCAGAATTCAGGTTTGGAATATCAAAAAAAGAGGAAAGTCACATTGTTTATTCAGCTTCAATCATCTAGGAAATAATAATAATAATCATCATCATCTCTATCTTCTTACTCTTCTTCAAATGGGGAAATAATATGATCAAAACAAAATTTCTACTAATAAAAATAGAAGAAAAAGAAGAATAAATATCTACAAATCTGTAAAGAATGGAGAAAAATCAAATATGCTCCTTATGGTGAAGGAGAGAGGTGTGTGGCTTTTTTTAGGGTTTTTTTAAACCAATAAAAAGTCTAAATTGCCCTTTGTCACTTTTTATTTACTCTAGTGGCGATGTGAACGTATTTTTATTAGCTTACATTAATGATATTATTATAACTAGTAGTGAATATATGTTACTAGTGTTATTCTGGAAAAATTATATACAAATAGTCTGCAATGAAGGTTTAGATTCTCTTTATTATTTTCTTGGCATGGAGGTGACTTATACAGACATTGGACTCATTTTATCTCAAAAAAAATATCTGCTAGATATATTACGCAAGACCATTATGAGTGGTGCTAAATCATGTCAAAGCCTAATGGCATTATCATTGATATAGAGTTATATAGTCAAACTATTGGTGCTCTTCAATATGCTACTATGAGTGGCTTATTGGGCTTCACACTCAATTTTCAATGTGAGTTCAACACTTTTATGGCTCAACCCATCATAGGCAATGTTAAAACACGAAGTTGCCAGTCAGATGAGTTCTAAGTTGGTTCAAGGATAGGAGATCCTTAATAAGCCCAATCTCTTATAAATGAATACAAACTTCAGAGATAATTTATGTATTTTATAGCAATCATTTTAGAGATATTATGGCAAGACTTATTTTATGCAATAAAATTATTGTTCATACACCATAAGAGTAATTCATAAGAAATTTAAAACTATAGGAAATTGCCTATGCACCAAATTATTTCACTAGTGTTGCTATGCTCTTAATTACTCATTTATTATTTATGTGATGTATTTGTAATAAAATATAAATAATCAAACTCTAAGCCAAATTTACATGAGTTAATTGGTATTATTAATTTTCTACTATTTTAGTAAATTACATAACATAGTTGTTTGTTTCTTTTGGACATAACTATAAGAGTTATTGCTTGTTTCTTTTGGGTTTTCTTCAACTATTTGAGAAATGGGATCCTCCTCAGGTTCATTATGGGGTTTCAACTTTTCAATAGGAGGAGGGACAACATGATTCACTGGATTTGATTCTTTTGGCAAGATGGATTGCGGTGGTGGTGGAAGGACTCTCCCATTTTGGGTGATTGCATTGACTTCAATGACTAAGTCATTCAGACCTAGTACACAATAATAGTTTGAAGCGGGGCAGATGATAGAGAGAGGATCAAATCCTAGTTCACTGGAAGGGATAAAGTTGATATTTTCTTAGTGGTTAGGAAGAGGATTTGTAGTGATGTTGGGCTTGGCTCTTGAAGTAATAATGTCTCCATTGTCTATTAAGTCTTGGATTTGATGCCTGACAACTTTATGAGCATTAATTTTATGCCCAGGTCCTTAATGATAGTTACATCACTTATAGCATTATAGTTCTTAGGCAAAGGATTTAGAGGTGTTCTTAGCTCTAACGGTTTAACCAAATAGGCTTCCAAGGCCTTTTTGTAGATAGTGCTCAAAGGCACTCCCAACTCAGAGAAACTTCTTCTTTCCAACCTTATGGGTTAGTGGTAGGAAACAATATTGATTTCTCCATCCTTTTAGAGGGTAGAGTGAGTGGCGTTGAAGGTGTAACTGGTATTTTTGTGGTATATCAAACTCAAGGATTCATCTTTAATTTGACCAGATTGAATCAAATCTTCAATTCTAGAAGCAATGGTAATAAGAGCTTTGAAGTCTAGGGGATACTGGATTTGTAAGTGAGTTTGGTATTGATGGAAGAGGTTTCTCACAATGATGTGAATTTGCTCTTCCTCGTATAGATGATTTACCATTTGGCATACTTTCGCCCTCCACCTTGTAAGAAACATGGTGAATGACTCTATTTGGCCTTACTTAATGGTCTCTAAATCTTGATAGGTGACATCCACTTCTATGTTGTAGTGGCATTACTAAATAAAAGCATTGCAGATGTCATCCCATGTCTTTTAATGGTTTTGATCGAGATCTAGGAGCCATTTTACGATAGCCCTAGATAAAGATTGTTGGATAAGGAGCTCATCATCCACACCAAATGGTCTCATTGCACCCACTTACATTTTGAGGTGGGTTTTAGGGTATAAACCCTTAATTTTACATCTTTATCATCCAGCTGTAGCTTGACATTTGCTAAGATTAATGTGCTATGAAAATCTAGTTTTGCGAGAAATCCAAGCCCCTATTCATGATCCAAGAGGAAGTTCAAATTGAATTAGGCAGGACAGTATATGCTGAAGAAGATCATATCTCTATAGACATGGATGGAGGCGAATTCTCCCATCCTGGCAAACTAGATCAGCTAATTAAAAGAAATGACTGATGAAAAATGATTATAAGGGATATGTAAGCAACCTGTCTCGAGTGTTGTCCAAATCATAATATAAAATATTTTGTTTACATCGTATTTTCATTTTCTCTGTACCTAATATATCATTCACTTAGTTCTTTTGCCTAAACAAAAAAAAAATCAAAAAAAAAGAGAAGAAGAAAGAAGAAGAAAAGAATGCTCACTAAGTTGAAAACCCGAAAGGCCAGCTTAAGCAAAAATTAGAGCAAAAATAAAAAATATCTCATTTAATGGTGATCAAATTTTACAAAATACAAAATCATCATTATGACAAAAAGGATAGCCTTTTCAATTTCGTCTATAGCTTATCTTATTTCGTGTAGACTTGTCAACCTGTAATTATTTTAAACAAAAAGCAAAAAATTTCATGTCTAAAGTTATGGTCGAGCTAGTCCTCCTCTACCTCCTAAAATACAAATATCTCTTACCCTTATTAGAATTAAAGTCTGCGCAATCTCCTCAAATGGGCACACCCCTCCTCTAGGTTTTTGTAGCTCATTCTACCATAATAGTAGAAGTACCTATGGAATTAGAACTGCTTACCACAGTAGTATCAAAAACCCTCTCTTGAATGCCAGTAGTTCTAAAACTCTCCCAAAAATCCTTATCTACGGTTCAAAAACTACATTACCCCTTTTTCCCTAACTATAACAGTTCTTCTTTGAATTATCATTATAGTGTCATCCTGTCTCATTACAGTTACAGCATCTTTTTTCATCGCCACCACAATTTGAGTCACTATTACAACATGTGGTGTTGCACTTCTAGTAGATCCATGAGTCTCCTTCAAAGATCAAGTCACCCCCTTTGTTTGTGCTGCAATCCTCTTGCTACTAGTGGCTCCTTATATAGTCTCTTTTTCCTCAGCTGTATCACCCTCTATTCCCCTCAACTAGCCAAACCACCTTTATCAGCCATCTATCATACCTCTCTATGGTTCTAAGTGAAATTCTAAAATGAACTGCATGATAACTCCTCAACCAATGACCCCGATAGCTCTGACAATGAAAGCTATGATTCGCACAAACTCTGAGAAAGGAAAACTAGGGGGCACATCCTAAGTCTGCCTCATCTATCTCAAAATTCTCATCCCCTTATGGAAGGTCATTCAAACCAAACACAATAGGTAAACCACTCGACACCTATAGCCTCCAATCATGAGAGATCTAATCCTTTACCATTGGCAGTACTAAAAATGTGTCCACTGAGAGCAAACTGCAAGCAACCACCCTAATTGATCTTTGATCAAGTCTCAATAAGGCATATACAACTGAAAAGCAAGGGCCACCACCCAAAAATGATCCATCAGCCACACTTTCAAAATAACCCAAAATCTAAAATAGACACCCACAAAACACCTCTAATAGAAAAAGGTAAGAATAACAAAATTTTCTCACTTGATGAATAACTAGCTAGAAAGTTCATCTCTCTAAACCTTGAACAAAGCAATCAAGACTTATCAGTGTCTCTGCCAATATAGCTTTAACTATAAAATGCCTTTGTTTCATTTGCCACTTTGGCAATGCCCTAATAAAAAAAACCCGTATCTAACTCTCAAACAGAAAACCAAGGCCCTCATCTTAAGTCTCTGCCCCCTTATATCTCCCTAGTCAACCGGATCATGGAAATTCTCAATCAGAGTGGTCAAATTCACTTGACTATCACTAACCATCATCTAGCTTAAGACATCTTGAAACAAGTCCAAAAAAAAAAAATCTTGAACAATCCAATAAATGCAAAACTTTGAACTATAGCACCACTAAAGTTGCCTATGAGTCATAGCCAAGCCATAGCATTGAACTTCCTAAAGCTGGGACACAAATCCTCTTTAGTAGCACCAAAATAGAAAACACAGGCCACTAGATTCCAAAACCTAAAGCAAGCTCTCAAAAAAATCTCAATCCCTTTAAACTCCTCATAAAGCCACCATGGCAACTATCGCATGCAAACCCAAGTTGAGTTTCTCAACTTTGTAGAGTTTCTTAGTCCGTAAATGCATGGTTTTACGGATGCAAAAGTCACATGAAAAATAGCATTCATAAAGGAAACTCATGAATTCACCCTATTGCATCCATGCAATAATCTATTATAGGCATCATCACAAATCATCCATGGAATAAAAGTTAAACAAAAGGTCTATGAATCCTAAAACATTCATACATGAACATACATCATCTATACATAGACATACATTGCCTATGCAATGATGCGTATTCTGTAAGTGTACAGATCGCACAAGCAATATGGTAGTGAATGATTTATCGTTTCACTAGAGACTTTAGGTAAGTACTAACGCAAAATATCTGCTAATGTCTAGTTAATCAAATTGGTGTTGATGAGAATGATTATAATTATTTTCAAACTACACTACAATATGATTTAAGTAAAATAATAAGAAGGGAAAAGGAGATGAAATTAGGAATAAAGGCCCATTTAGGTATTGAATCCCCCTAGCCCCTAATTGTATATCATGAACTACCATTAATCAAATTTGTTCCATTAGTTGAATTAGCGTTTCACTAAATTAGATAAAAATCTCTCTCGAGTAATTAAATCCCTATTTTCCAAGAGGAATGCAAGGAATCTCTTCTCAAGCAAACTCAATTAGGTCATGCTTTAGATTTGAGAAACTATCTACCAAAGAAGTCTTGTAAGCCTATCTCTAGTGCCCCAATCAACCCTCAATCTCTATGAGTGATCAATTCACATAAAGCTATCTCTAGTCAATTTTATAAAAACAATCCCCAATTAATAAGCATGCAATTATCAATTGGTATTTAAGCAATAATAATCATAAAGATAAAATAACCCAAGGAATGATTTAATTGAATAAGAAGTAATTCAATCTATACAAAAGGTGCTAGGGTTCATTAATACCTAAATTGGAAAGAATTAGTCCATATCACACATTGAAACCAAAGAAAGAATTAAAGAAGTAAGAAATCCCAAACAATTCATGAATTTAGTGTAGAGAAATCCTGTTCTTTGATCTGCGATCTTCAATGTCTTCTTTCTCTTACTATCCTCTCTCTAATACCTTGGTGACCTCCCCCAAAACACTGTTAGATCTGGTTTTATAGTTTTAAAATTTCTAATGTGCACCACTGGACCCACGGCTGGGGTTCCAGTCATAGCAACGAAAGAATCAAAGAAAACGTAACTTCCCATAGGTGAGACCCCAGCCGTGCCTCCACCCGTGGGAGGGTACTAGATAATTTTCCACTTTGATCTTATCACACGGCTAAAATTCCAGTCGTGGCTCAACCTGTGGTAGCCCATATATTTCCAAAAATCAGCATCTCAGCTTAGATCTTTCACCATCCTGGGTAACATTCGGATCATGGCATCCTTTGACACTAGATTAATTAAAAGCACTGTGAAAGCACTAAAACAAATAGATTAAACTCAATTGGAGGTATAAAATACATTAAGAATAAGGGCCAAAATATAATGTTTTCAACACTTATCAAATTCCCCCACACTTGAGTTTTTACTTGTCCTCAAACAAACTAAATTACAATAATAGTTTAGAAAATGGACAACCCCTTTAAAGCTAAAAGAAAACACCAAGATTGGCAATACTTGAATCAGTAAGGCTCAAATCTCATAATCAACAACTAATTCTCAAATGTAGCTGTTAAATTAAAGGATCTACAAATTAAAGACCCTCAGACGCAAAGATAAAACTCACAATCCTAAAGTCTAAATTCCAAAGTTAAAAGATTGAGCATATAATCCCAAAGAAACAAAAGCCAAACAAAAGTAATAACTAAAAGATTTTCTCTTAGGCACCTTACTACTCTCTTGATTTTTCTATTGACTTTAACATTCAAATGTAACTTTATTGCACTTCTTTTTTTTTTTTTTTTCAAGGAGCCCGACTTGTTTGAATCATTATACTAGCCTTTTGACGCAAAGGTAAACATTTGTGATGCCGACCCTCGGTTACTCAACTAGAATCATGAACCCAAATGGCTACTAGCACTATTCATAATTTCAACTCCTTAGGTTAGAAGAGTCAAAATTAGCGGAATAGGGAAAAATTTTCAAAGCTCCATATACAATTTTTTTTTATTATTTTTGATTTTTTTTATATATCAAGAAAAATAGTCAAGGAACCTAAGATATTAGGTGTATCTTACTAATCTTAACTCAAGTTACAAAGGAATCAACATATGCTAAAAAATGTAACTAAGGTTTCAAACTCTAGTAATACAAATTTCATCAGTTTAATTTCCTAATTACAACTACTGCACTTAATCCTTAGCAAATGATCAATTCAACTGAGCCAAACATCAATGAGAGATTGTCATATATAAAGAAAAATAATCATCAATTATGAGCTAAAAAGGGAATCGCTCCACTTCATACCATTGTTACAATTTAGCTCACTTGAGACAAAATAGGATAGAAAGAATAAATAAATAAATAAACAAATAAATAAATAAATATCCCTTCCCCACACTTAAATAACACATTGTCCCCAATTTGTTGGAAAATGAATAGAAAGAAAAACATATAAGGGGAAGAAGAAAGATATAGAAAAACTGCCCTGTAATCAAATTTCCATATCAGTCTATTCCATAGTCCATTCCATGTCATTATCTATTTTACAGACCCAAATTAGGCTAAGAAAGAAAAAAAAAAGACAAAATAAAAATAGAATATAAAATGAGAAATAAAAATAAAATGAAAATAAGCTTAAATAGTATAAGTACAGTAATCCAAAGCATAAAATATATAAAAGAATAAAAGAAAAAGAAAAAGAAAATGGAAGGATCAATCATCTATGGTGTCATCGGAATCGTCACTCCCCTCACCATCATTTGGCTCAACCTGAACCAAAGGTTGTCTTTGCTGTGGCTGCAGTGCAGGGGTAGGAGGCACATACCCTTGAGTTCCCTAATAATCTAGCATGGATTGTTGAAGCCATGCTCGGGTCTGCGCCTTAAACTCAAGTGTCTCCTGCTGATGTTGCAACATAGTTAGAATCTGATGTTGGTTGGTGAGGAGTCTGTTCTGCTAGACCTGAAGACTAGTCGTGGTCCTCTCTAACCGACATATCTATCTCTCAAACTCGGTGGGCTTCCTGTCATCCGCATCATCCACTCCCATATATGACATCCAATCTTTGAATAGGGTTGGGCCAGAGAAAGGAGGTATGGCCGATGAAGAAGAAGGCTCGACAATAGCGAAAGTACTAGCAGCAGCAGATGTATAGGCATCAACAGGAGGTTGAGTAGTGGGGTCAGTAGCAGGAACAGAAGCTAGCTCAAAAGCTACTAGATCTAGTGGAAGGGCAAAGGCTGGCATGAAGTTTTTTGTCTTATCCATCCATAGCAATATGACATACCTGATCAGCTTAGGTATGCCATTGAGTGTCATCGGAGGCAAGTCATCAAAAACACCCAAACTCCTAGCAAGCTTGGTGATATACATCCCTCCAAGCAATACGCTAGACTTGCCCCTCTTGTACTGATCATCAAAAAACCGCATGAGAGAATAGGCCACATTGCACCTCTTATCCTCATGCATGCACATCAAATAAAATAGCTCCTGTCTGGTCACAGTCCCTCCACTATCCCATCTGTTGGAAATGGTCTTCGTCAGAAGAAAATGAAAAACTCGCAAACTGAAGGACATAACCTGGGATGCCTTAGAGACTGAGGCATCAATTCTCTTACCCACTAGAGCAAATTTGTCCCACACCTAATTAGGGACATATCATCCAGAAAACCCATAGGAGTCTCATGATAGACATCAGTATGCAGCTCTTCCTCTATTACAATCCCATCGCCACTGCTAAATCATTGACACTCATCTCAAAATGCTTGGTGCCTAACCTAAATGGTAGCATCTTCTTTCAGACTAATGCTACCTTCAAATCCGCTTGAAGGGAACAATAAAATTGCAGCGTCAACTCTCTATAAGTCATCTCAGCAATCGCAAAGAATTCCTTCTAGCCCGACTATGATGTCCATCCCTGAAGCTCCTTGTTTATGCCGATCTGTTGCATAAAGCCCCGGTTGATCTATCATGTAGGCTCAAAGTCTTTGTTGGCCAATTGCTCAAAGCAAGCATGAGATTCTGGGTCAGTGAATTGGATACACATTGGAAACCATGGGGGCTACCGCTGGTGGGGGGTTGCAGGAACGGCCTTCCCCTCTAGCCCGTTTAGTGGGCAATTCAGTTGCCTTGGTGGATGATTTCTTAGGCCCCATAACTACAAAATAACACAAGCCAACCCAAACAACAAAAATAACAAGCAAACATCATCGTTAGAATTTGGGCATTACGATGCCATAAACAACCAATTCCCAAAAATAGAAAGTGCAAATGTTTGCTCATCCCAATTTCAAATACTTGTTGCCCAAATTCAAACACACTACAATTCAACCAATTCAAGTAATAAAAACCCAGACAATTTAAGCAATAGAAAGTCATCATATTATGATTAACCATCCAAACCAACCCAAAACACTCTTATTGCCCAAATTCATCTCTTTCTCTCACTAGAAATCAGATGCACTATATTTTTGCTCAACCCAAATCAAAGAACAAAGCATAAGATGGTGAAGAATTCAAAGAGAGAGAGTGTGTGTGTGTTCAAAATTACTTGAAGAATGCTTCCATACCTGTGGTGAAGAATGCTTCCAAAACACTCTACCTTTAATCATGTGAATCTTGACAAAGTATAAGATGAAATAGATTTAAAACAAGAAAATGAGCCAAAAATCAAAGAACAAGTAAAAATCCATACCTGTGGTGAAGAATTCGAAGAGAGAGAGTGTGTGTGTGTTCGAAATTACTTGAAGAATGCTTCCTTGAGTGCGAAAATTAGTGTGGAAGAGATGGTGTGTGATTTTGAGTGTGGGAGAGGTGAGGGAAGAGAAAGGGAAAAGAAGGAAAATTGAAAAAGTGAGTGTGTGAAGTGTGCGTGATCTATTATATTTCTTTTATTTGCCATACCCATGAGTGACCCCACGGCTGGGATTCCACCCATGGGCATGATGCTACCTCTTTAGGTGCATCACACAGCTTAGGCTTCAGCGGTGATCCCAGTCGTGTGATGCTTATGCCAAATTGAAATTAAATTCTCCTTATCACACGGTTGGAGGCTCAGTCGTGGTCCCAGCCAGCGATGCTTTTGCCAGAGAAAAAAATTAATTTTCTTATCACACAGATGGAGGTACGACTGAGGTTTCAGCCATGTCATGCTATTGCCAAAAAAATATTAAGCTTTCTTATCACACGGCTCAAGGCACGGCTGATGTTTTAGCCGTGTCATCCGATTTTTCCCTTTTTTTTTAAGTTAAAAACAAAAAACTCAAAGATAAAAGTGGAGCCATAGGAGTTATGCATGAAACAGAAAAACTACATTAAGATAGAACATAAAAAAAAACAAAAACAAGAAATGAGAAAGATAGCTAATTGCTTATACAAGAATGATAGATGGAATGCCTAGCCTAGAATTACAATTACTTAGTAAAGTTCATTCTAGTGTAATCTAAACTAGGTCAAGACGGCTCCTCACTTCTCCTTCCTAGGCCTTCCTCTTCCCCTTTTCACCTTTGGAGGTTCACTGCTCACCCCTTTCGATGGTTCTTGCTGCATGAAATTGCTTTCTGCAGCATCAGGTTGTGCATTATCAGCCTTTTTCTCCTCTTTTTCCATTGCCTCTATCTACTCTAGGGAAAAAGTGCACTCATTCATAGCTGGGTATGCCCTATTGTAAGCATAAAAAGCTATTACTTATTCAGGGATCATGGATGGAGGAGAGGAATCCCTTTTGTTTTTGGAGCTATGGCCCTTAGGATTTTTAAAACACAAACTTGCAATCCTACTTTCAACTAGGTGAGAGCAACAAATTTAGTGCAGAGCATAGTCTATCTGTGTATTTCTCTCATTAAAAACCCATAATGAATGATAATTTCATGAGGGGGTAGGTAGGTTATGCATTTTTCAACTAATCTTTTCCTCTCTCTAAAAACTACATGACAAATCTCATGCAACCAATGAGTATCAACAACTAAAACAAAGATAAAAAGAGAAAAAATAAAATTGAAGGACTCGAGATAAAAAAATAAAGCTTAATTAAAACAGTGGGTTGCCTCCCACCTAGCGCTTCTTTAACATCATCATAGCTGGACATTTAGGGTGATTGCTCACCCCAAATCCTAAAGATACTCAATCTTTGTCACTTGATTCAATTCTATCCCAAAATATAGTTTAAGCCTTTAACCATTTACTTTAAAATCACCCTTCTGAAGAAGACTTAATTGAACTGCTCTATAGGGGAAGGTATTTTTAACCAGAAATGGACCTGACCACTGAGACTTTAATTTTCTAGGGAAAAGCCTCAGCCTAAAGTTATAGAGTAATACTTGATCTCTTGCTTTGAAGTCTCTCCCTTGCTTAATTCGAGAATCATGCCATCTCTTGGTTCTCTCCTTGTACATCCTTGCATTGTCATAAGTTGCCAATTGCCATTCATCGAGCTCATTAACCTGCAAATTTCTTTTGGTACCTACAGCATCTAAATCAAGGTTAACTTACTTTATAGCCCAATAGGCCTTATGTTTAATCTCAACCGACATATGACAAGCCTTTCCATAGACCAATCTATATGGTGTGGTACCTAAAGGGGTTTTATAGGTAGTGCTATAAGCCCATATAGCACTATCAAGCTTTTCTGACCAATCTTTCGTAGAGCGCTATATTGACTTCTCAAGAATTCTCTTGAGTTCTCTATTTAAGTTCTCTACCTAACCACTCATCTGCGGATGATAGGGAATAGCAAGTTTATGTGTAACACCTAATCTTTTTAGCACTTTTTCTAATTGGTTGTTACAAAAGTGAGTTCTTCTATCGCTTATAATGGCTTTTGGAGTGCCAAACCTAAAGAAGAGTTTCTTAAGGAACTTCACTACCACCCTAACATCGTTTGTGGGTAAAGCTTGAGCCTCTACCCACTTGGACACATAATCAACAGCTACTGAAATGTATTTATTACCATAAGAACTTTAGAAAGGTCCCATGAAGTCGATGCCCCATACATCAAAAACCTCACACTCAAGAATACCATTTTGGGGCATCTCATCATGAGGTGAGATGTTACCTATTCCTTGGCAATGATCACATTGTTGCACAAAGTTATAACTATCCTTGAAAAGAGTTGGCCAATAGAATCCCGACTCCAAAACTTTATGAGTGGTCCTACTAGGTCCATAATGTCCTCCAGCTGGTCCACTATGACATTGCTCTAGAATGATCATATTCCTGGGCCATCCCACACATCTCTTGATTATCCTGTTAGTACAAATTCTAAAAAGAAAAGGATCTTCCCAAAAATAATATTTCAGGTTAGAAAAGAATTTCTTCTTTTGCTGATATGAGAGATCTTTTGGGAGTTCCCTAGCAATAAGAAAATTTACAAAATCCACAAACTAAGGAAATTCAGGATTAAGATTAGAACCACTTACCAAACTTACCATAGTGTAGAGTTGCTCATCAGGGAAGTTGTCATCAATATCCTATTCTTTCAGCTGCTCCAAGTTTGGGTTCTCCAATTTGGACAAATGATTTGTTGCAAGGTTTTTTGCTCCTTTGTTGTCTTGTATCTCTAAATCAAATTCTTGCAGCAATAACACCCATCAGATCAATCTTGACTTTGCATCAGTTTTTAAGAACAAGTATCTCAAAGCCGAGTGATCCGTGTAAACCACTACTTTTGACAAAATCAAATACGAACAAAACATGTCAAAAGCAAAAATAACAGCCAGTAACTCCTTTTCTATGCTGGTGTAGTTAGCTTTGCCCTCATTCAATGTTTTGCTAGCATAATAGATAGGCTAAAAATGTTTCTCCTTCCTTTGGCCCAAAATTGCCCTGATTGTGAAGTCGCTCGCATTACACATCAACTCAAAAGGAAGATTCCAATCAGGGGCCACCATAATTGAAGCATGTATCAATTTCTCTTTTAAAACATTAAAGACTTTTAGACATTCTCCATCAAAGATAAATTCAGTGTCCTTCTCAAGCAACCTTGTCAAATGGCAAGCAATTTTTGAGAAGTCTTTGATAAACCTTCGATAAAACCCAGCATGCCCCAAAAAACTTCTAATCGCCTTCACAATTGTAGGAAGTGGCAATTTTTCAATGGTTTCAATTTTTACTCAATCCACCTCAATACCTTTGCTCGAAATCTTATGCCCCAAAACTATGCCTTCACTAACCATAAAGTGACACTTCTCCTAGTTAAGCACAAGATGGGTCTCTTCACACTGAACTAAAACTCTCTCTAAATTCAGTAGATAGTCATCAAAGGAGTCCCCATGGACTAAAAAGTCATCCATGAAAACCTCCATGATATCTTCAATCAGCTCATCAAAAATTGCCATCATGCACCATTAGAAGGTAGCTGGTGCATTGCACAAACCAAATGGCATCCTCCTATATGCAAAAGTACTATAGGGATAGGTAAAGGTTGTCTTTTCTTGGTCTTCTAGGGCAATAAGAATCTAAAATTAACCCAAAAGACCATCTAAAAAATAGTAGTATTCATGTCTAGACAACCTTTCTAACATTTGGTTTATGAAGGGTAATGGAAAATGATCTTTTCTGGTTACATCATTTAGCTTCCAGTAGTCAATGCAGACCCTCCATCCAGTGACCGTTCTTATAAGGATGAGTTCATTATTTTCATTAGGCACTATGGTCATTCCTCCTTTCTTTGGTACTAGTTAAGCTGGGCTCACCCAAGAGCTGTCTAAAATTAGATAGATGATTCCTGCATCAAGTAATTTGATCACCTCAGCCTTCACTACCTCCTTCATCTTCGGGTTTAGTCTCCTCTATGGCTATACAACTGCTTTGAACTCATCCTCCATAAGTATTTTATGAGTGCAGAATGATGGACTGATACCTTTAATGTCTACTATCTTCTAAGCTATTACCTTCTTGTATTTTTTCAGCATTTCAATTAATCTAGCTTTTTGCTGGGAAGATAGGCTAGCATTCAAAATTATCGGTAACTTCTTTCACTCTTCCCAGAATCCATACTCAAGGTGCTTTGGGAGAGGTTTAAGTTCCAGAATAGGTGGGTCTATTATGAAAGGCCTCATCTTTTCTTCCTTGGGCATTTCAATTAGTTCAAATGCTCGACTCTTAAATGACTTGTTTGCCTCCAAATAAGCCAGCTGCTCTTTTGTTTCCTGATCCTTAACATTTTCCTGCACCAAACACAACTCAAGGGGATCCTTAGAAAAAATGTTAGTAATAAAATTAACAGTTTCATGCTCAACAACATCATCACATAAATCTATCTCATCCAGTTCAAGTGGGTACTTCATAGTATAAGCAATATGAAACACAATTTTTTTGCTCCCTACTCTCAAAGTCATTGTGCCATCATGGACATCAA
Organism: Reutealis trisperma; assembly: GCA_947687605.1. NCBI lineage: Eukaryota > Viridiplantae > Streptophyta > Magnoliopsida > Malpighiales > Euphorbiaceae > Reutealis > Reutealis trisperma. The sequence goes on from CANTUT010000951.1 coordinate 127,466, forward strand.
TAAGGGCACAGGCTATATTTAAGAATGGCCTACCAAGGATAAGTGAAACATCCGCATCCTCATCCATATCAATGATGATAAAGTCATTGGGGAAAATAAATTCCCTGACTTTTACCAACACGTCTTCCAAAATCCCTTGAGGATGTACCATAGACTTATCAACTTGTTGAATAGTCATATATGTTGGTTTGGGTTCTCCAATACCCAATTCTTTAAACATCTTGTAGGGCATAACACTAATGCTATTCCCCAAGTCAGCTAATGCATTTTCAATTGAAAGGTTACCTATGAAACATGGAATATTAAAACTACCAGGGTCTTTCAACTTCTTAGGTAACCTTCTTTGCAAAATTGCCGAGCTCTTTTTCGACAAATGCATAAATGATACCTCTTCGAGCTTTCTTTTGTTAGAAAGTAGCTCTTTTAAAAACTTAGCATATTTGGGCATTTATGATAAAGCCTTGGCAAATGGTATGTTAATATGAAGTTGTTTAAATAATTCACAAAACTTACTAAATTGAGCATCCATTTTGTCCTTATGCAAACGAGCTAGATATGGCACTTGAGGCTGATACTCCTTTACTTTCGGGGTAGGCTCTTGTGTTGCTTCTTTTCTCTCTTTATCCACTACTGCCTTCTCTTTCTTTACAACTTTCTTTTTAGCTTCTTTATTAAAGGCACCTTGTGCCTCTTCCCCAACCACTTCTTCTCGATTTTTCTTAACAACCCCCCCAACTTGCTTGCCACTCCGTAGAGTGATTGCTTTTAGCTGTTCTTTTGGGCTTGCCTCAGTGTTGCTAAGCAAACTTCCTTGTGGTCGATCACTAAGTATTTTAGCCATCTGGCCCATCTAATTCTCTAAATTATGAATGGAGGCCTATTGATTCCTAAGTGTTATCTCAGCTACCTTGTGCCTCTGGTAAGAAGACTCAATAAATTTTTCCTCAATAAATTTCTCCATCATCTCCTCTAAAGAAGTCTTCTTAGGTGGAGCTTACTGGTAGTGCGGCTGCTGCTAAAATCCAAGTGGAGATACTGATTACCCCATGAGAAATTAGGGTGATTCCTCCTCGCCGGATTATATGTGTTGCTGTAAGGGTTATTCTGCTGTCTCAAAGCATTTCCTATATAATCTATCTGCTCTAGTTTGGCAAAATTATTGCCACTTTGGCAATCTTGACTTTGGTGTCCTCTCCTGCACCAATCACAACACATAACTTGAGCTTGTCTTCCAAGTGAAGATGCAGTCAAGGAATCCATTTTTTTTGTTCATGGCTTTAAGCTGAGCGGTCAATGTGACAATTGGGTCCACCTGATGTGAACCACCCCCTCCAATTCTTCTTTGATCTTTAAGGACTTGCCACTAATAGTTTGTGAGAGCCATGTCTTCAATCAAGTCCCTAGCCTCTTTAGGTGTCTTGTTGTTGATGGAACCACCGGCTACCGCATGGATAGACTACTTGCTTGTATAGTTCAAATCGTTGTAAAAGGTTTGAATCTGGTGTCACAGTGGAAAGCCATGATGTGGACACCTCCTCAATGAGTCTTTAAATCTTTCCCATGCATCATAAAGAGTCTCACCATCTTACTAAAGGAAGGAAGTTATGTCATTCCTTAACTTAGCGGTCTTAGATGGTGGAAAGTATTTCTCTAAGAATTTCTCTACCAATTGAGTCCATGTAGTAAAAGTGCTGGCTGAGAAAGACTTGAGCCTCTTCTTTGGTTTGTCCCGGAGTGAAAAAGGAAACAAATGCAGCCTAATCGCATCATCTGAGATATTATTGATCTTAAATGTGTCACAATTCTCTAAAAAATTCTTAAGATGAGCGTTAGGATCTTCATCTGGGAAGCCATCAAATTGGCAAGTCTATTGCACCATCTGTATCACATTCAGCTTAATTTCAAAATTGTTTGCAATGACTATCGGCCTCTGTATACTTGAGTCGGCCCTATTAAGAGTGGGCCTTGCATATTCTCATATGGTTCTTGGCTGGTTTTCTGCCATTATTTCAACCTCTTCTTCTGAATCAATGTCTTCCATGTCTGCTACCTCTCCTACCAAGGCTAGTTCCCGTTCCTCCTTTCACTTTTGTCTTAATGTTCTCTCTAGCTCTGGATCAAATTCAAGTAGATTAGAGGAACTAGCTTTGGTCATAAACAGAAAAAGGGCACCTGAAAAGAGAATTTTGCAAAGAAAACCAAAACAAAAATTAAATAACAAATAAAAATAAAAACTAAATCACTAGCTTCAACTCTATTTCTAATATTACTCTAGAAGTCCCCGGCAATAGTACTAAAAACTTGATGTGCATTCTGCAAGTGTACAGATCACACAAGCAATATAGTAGTGAATGATTTATCGTTCCACTAGAGAATTTAGGTAAGTACTAGCTCAAAATGTTTGCTAATGTCTAGTTAATCAAATTGGTGTTGATGAGAATGATTATAATTATATTCAAACTAAACTACAATATGATTTAAGTAAAATAATAAGAAGGGAAAAGGAGATGAAATAAGGAATAAAGGCCTATTTAGGTATTGAATCCCCCTAACCCCTAATTGTATATCATGAACTACCATCAATCAAATTCATTCCATAAGTTGAATTGGCATTTCACTAAATTAGATAAAAATCTCTCTCGAGTAATTAAATCCCTATTTTCCAAGAGAAATGCAAGGAATCTCTTCTCAAGCAAACTCAATTAGGTCATGCTTTAGATTCGAGAAACTATCTACCAAAGAAGTCTTGTAAGCCTATCTCTAGTGTCCCAATCAACCCTCAATCTCTATGAGTGATCAATTCACATAAAGTTATCTCTAGTCAATTATATGAAAACAATCCCCAATTAATAAGCATGCAATTATCAATTGGTATTTAAGCAATAATAATCATAAAGATAAAATAACCCAAGGAATGATTTAATTGAATAAGAAGTAATTCAATCTATGCAAAAGGTTTTAGGGTTCATCAATACCCAAATTGGAAAGAATTAGTTCATATCACACGTTGAAACCAAGAAAGAATTAAAGAAGTAAGAAATCCTAAACAATTTATGAATTTAATGTAGAGAAATCCTGTTCTTTGATCTGCGATCTTCAATGTCTTCTTTCTCTTACTATCCTCTCTCTAATCCCTTGGTGACCTCCCCTAAAATGCTATTAGATCTGGTTTTATAGTTTTGAAATTTCTAATGCGCACCACTAGACCCATGGTTGGGGTTCCAGCCGTGGCAATGGAAGAATCAAAAGAAAACATAACTTCTTACGAGTGAGACCCTAGCCGTGCCTTCACCCATAGGAGGCTACTGGATAATTTTCCACTTTAATCTTATCACACGGCAGGAATTCCAGTCGTGGCTCAACCCATGGCAGCTTATATACTTTCAAAAATCAGCATCTTGGCTTAGATCTTTCACCATCCTAAGTCACATTCAGATCATGGCATCCTTTGACATTGGATTAATTAAAAGAACTGTGAAAGCACTAAAACAAAATAGATTAAACTCAATTGGAGGTATAAAATACATTAAGAACAAGGGCCAAAATATAGTGTTTTCAACACTTATCATGCAACTATCTGCAGGAATGCATAATCATACATAAGCCAAGCTAGTTGCCTCTCTAAAGCTAACCAGTACTTTTTTGAAGCTGATCGATATCTACTAAAATTGACCAGCACCTCCTCGAAACTGACTGACATCTACTAAAATTGACTAATGCCTCCTTAAAATTGATTGACATCTCTTGAGGTTGACTATTACCTCCTTGAAACTAATTGACATATGCTAAAGCTAACTAGTGCCTCTTTAAAGTTGATCGACCCTTGTTGAAGTTGATTGGTACCCTTCGAAGTTGACCAATATCTTTTCAAAGCTGACTAATATCCTTTCATCCAAACCCATCAACTTCCACCCATAAATGTCTAGAAACGATCACCTAGACACCCTTATGGTTCCTTTTTCCATCTCTTTTATAAAAAATTTATCCAAGTCCTTCACATAGATATGTCTAATCTAGGCATCCCTCTGGCTCCTTTCCCCACCTTGAATCAACTAAATCAATCAATTCACCCAAAAATATCTAGCCAACAGTCTGGATATCCCTTTGGTCCATTTTCTCATTTCCATTTATCAGCCATATTTTCCATCCATAAATATTTAGGAATGATTGCTTAAGCACCCCTGTGGTTTTTATCACCATCTTCCTTTTTCAACCATGTCTCTCACCCAAACATGTCCAAGCACCAACTTAGACATCACTTTGGTTCCTTGTACCATCCCTTCTTCCATATTCACTATTATCATAATTACCTTACAGAAAAGACAATTATGATGAGGGGGAAACTATAAACCTTTAATTTTACACCTAAATCATCTGGCCATAGCTTAATACCTACTAAGATTAATGTGCTACGCAAAGCCAATATGGCGGTCTCGCTGAAGTACGGGGCAACTCTCCTAGAGTAAAAAATGGGCTTTCGGGCATATTAATAGAAAGATACTTAATTTTCAAACACTAACACTTATCCAACCCTGACAGGACCTTCTATATCAAACAATAATTTTCTCTCAGGCTGATTGCTCAAGTATTCTAAAATTAATTTTGATTTATTGACACTAACCGATAAAATTTTTGAACTTTAAAACTCTCAAAAATTGACCTAAAAGTTTGATGGCATTGCCAGCCCCTTTGATGGCATGGTCCTCATCACCGTTTTTGCAGTTTTCAAAATATCCCCAAACTGATTTTTCAATATTTTTCTAGCCCTATCCTTTTGGTATTTTCACTTTTATACTTTCCAAATTACCCTTACCCTCATTTTTCTATAAATACTCCCTCATTTCTACCATTTTTCCACACCCCTTAAGTTTGAGTTGATAGCTATCCTCTAATTCCTCTCTTCTTCTCCCTCTGACCACTCTCTAATTAATTAATTAATCTTTTTAATTAATTAATTATCTCACCCTAACCAAATTAATTAATCTTTTTAATTAATTAATTAATCACTTTTTTTTTTCAAAATCAAATTAATCCTTTTTTAATCAGCGCTTCATCCAAATTAATTAATTAATCATTTTAATTAATTAATCCATCCATCCATTTCATCATATTAATTAGTTTAATTAATTAATCTCCCAATCCATCCAATCACTCGGTCCTAATAAAACTATTTACCTGCCAAAAATAAAGGTATCAGTCTTTTTTTCTCACTTACAAATATAAATCAAATCAGTCAATCCAATCAACCCTTAAACCCCTCCACTTAATTGTGGAATGAATTGTGTGAGTTTTGATCCCCATTTAATAGGATACGTAGGCACGTTTGGAATTTAAATCCAAACCTCAAATCTAATCCCAAAATTAATTCTATTTTCCCTTTGCTTTCAATTATTATCATTTATTTGTTCATTTATGGAATTAAAGAGTGATTATGTGGTTCCTCTAAATCTATAAGGATTAGAGGGAACACTCTCTTTAATTTTTGAATGATTACTTTAATCATTTTATTAATTTTCCATGCACCATGTAGTCATACAATGCCATGTTTATACATTTAATTATGTGCAATCTTATAAATTTTATTCATGAAATCAAATTTTCAAACTCAAATTAAACTTAAGAGCCAAATTTAGATTATCTAAAACCAAAAACCTAGTCTCTAAACTCAACCTGGTTCGAGACTAGTGATTTTATCTTACGGTAAATTAATTAAAAATTAATGAATTAGAGTCAATTGGGTTTTTTCTTAATTTTTCCATTGAAAAACAAATTAGGGTGGCAACTCCCAAAATCATTTTCAAGATCAACCAATCCAAACCGAGAATTCCATCATAAGTCTAAACTCGAATGAGCATCCTAATTCCCTATAGCAGATCAGCCTGGTGCTTGGGTGAGGCCTCACATAAGGCAAGTTGTGCCATTTAATTTGCTCATTACAGGCATTTTAAATTTTGGGTGTACCCGGGCATTTGGGAAGATGGCCAAGGAATTGACATTTATCATGTCCTCGTGTTTTTTAATGTTCTTGATGGATCGTTATATGGCTTTAAACTTCTTTATTAATTTGTTGGCTTCAAGGAAGCGAGAGAAGTCTCCACTTTGAAAATGATTCACAGTAGGAGTGGAAGTAGTGGCATTCACATCTAGTGAAGAAGAGGTAGGGGTCTTAGGAGCCTTCCCTTTATCGATGAGATTGATAATAAGAGGAGTAAAAGTAGGGGCATGGCTAGTTCTAGCTTGAGTGGAAGCAGGCTAAGCAGGGGGAAGAGTAATGGTGGCATTGGTTATTTCCTTGGCCTTATTAATGATGGATTGGTATTGGGAGTTGAGAGCACTAGTGAAGATGGCACATTGGCATTAAGAGCATTGGTGAAAGAGCCAACTTAGGTCTTAAGAGCGGTAGTGAGTGTGGTTTGGAAGGTTTCCTCTTGTTTCTTAAGGAGGTTAGTGAAGAAAGCACTCATGGCATCTTGATCGAAAAGGTTGGAAGTGTTTGCTATCATTACCTTTAAAATAGAAAACAGACAGGAAAATAGGTAAGAATATATAATTGGAAAGAGAAAAGGGTATGAACATAATGGTATGTCAAGAAAAGGATTCCCTCTATATGGTTGGTCATCGAATTTAAAGGTTGACATGGTGAGTGTGTAAGGTTATTATGTTTTGGGATGACGGACCACCGGTATAGGATTTTTGAGGTGTTTGACGATTTACCATGTCATGTTTTTTATTTATATATGCATGATTATGCCGTGATGCATGCCAAAAAAAGGTTTCATAAACATACATATAAGAATATTGATTATTTTGGTGCATGAAACCTAAGGTCAAAGGCTAAGGCAACTATATGCACAAAGGTGAAAAGGTGGCTTATTTTAGGGTCCCCATCCCACTAGAGCATCAATATACCGATCACATGTGAAGCAAAGAGCTTCATATAGGTCCAACAATACTAAATACTTATTACACCACTAAAAAGATTAGGGATTGGTCATGGGGTGGAATGCTTTTGTTATATCCTAATATACTCAAAGAGAGTTGTCGAGCCAATGCTATTCACCATCCATAAGTTTTCCTAAAACTAAGGTTAGGCAAGGAGCCTTTTATTATGCAAAGTGATGTATGAAAACTAAACTATACTTAATGAGACAAATGACAAATGGAGATTATTTTAGAAAAAAAACTTGCTTAACCAAATAGTAGGCCTCTTATTTGCTTTCTTTTTTTTTTTTTAATTAAAAGGGTGGCAACCAGTCCCCAGTGGAGTCGCCAACTATGAGACCTCACCCGAATGCCCTCCATTGCTTAGAAAATTAGCTTAAGGAATGGCGAGCAATTTTTAAAGAGGTTATAGAATGAGTTTTAGTGCTCACGATTAGAGCGGCTATCACTCGGAAAATTTATTTGTGATTTTGAAAAGGATTTTAAGAGTCGCCACCCTAATTTATTTTTTAGATGGGAAAATTAAGGGAAAACCCATTTGCGGCTCCAATTCATTAATTTTAATTAATTAATTTATCCAAGAATAAAATTACTAGCCTCGAATCAAATTGAGTTCGGGGACTGGATTTTTAGTTTTAAAAAATCGCGATATGGCTCTTAAGTTTAATTGGACTTTGAAAAATTAATTTTATGAATGACATTATATAAGATGGCAAATAATTAAATGTATGAACATGGCATAATTATGGGTGTATAGGAGATTAACAGAACAATTAAAGTAAATATCAATAAATTAAGGAGAGTGTTCCCTCTAATCCTTATGAATTTAGGAAAACCATATAATCGCTTCTTAATTCTAAATTAATTACATAAATTAATTAAAATGGATGTCTTCTCTAGTCCTTATGGAATTCTAGGAAGACCACATATTCCTTTACAAATAGTAATAGAAATAATTAATTACATTTGGAAAATAAATGGAAAATGAAATTAGTTTGAGAAATTAGATTTGAGGTTTGGATTTAAACTCTAAATGTGCCTATGTAACCCATTGAATAGAGATCAAAACTCACGTAATTCATCCACGATTAAATGGAGGGTTCTAAGAATTGATTAGATTCATTTTGATTTGGGGATCGGATGAAAATACCTTTTTTGGCATATGAATTAGAGAGAGTGTTTTCTTGGACCGAAGTTTCATTTTATTAGGACTGAATGATTTGGATTGATTAATTAATAAAAATGATTAATTAATTAATGTGACAAAGTTAATGGGTTAATTAATTAAAATGATGGGTAGATTAATTAAAAAGATTAATTTGATTTAACTTAATATTTTTTAAAAAGTGATTAATTAATTAATTAATTTTGAGTGATTAATTTTGAAAAAGAGTTCTAGTTAATTAAAAGGATTAATTAACTATGGTTAGAATGGGGTAATTAATTAATTAAATGATTAATTAATTAATTAGAGAGTGATTGACGGGGGAAGAAGAAAGAAGAACTAATAGATAGCAATCAATATTAACTCTTGGGGTGAAGCATTTGGTAGGAAATGAGGGCCTATTGATAGGCAAAGGTAGATGAGGATATTTTAGGAATAAGAAAAGCGAAAAGACAAGGAGGGGTAGGGCTAAAAATGCTAAAATAAATCATACTCGGGGTAAAATTATCATTTTGGGATAGAAAAGAGAGACCAACCACCAGAGTGGCCGATGGCACCACTAGGCTTTTGGACAATGCCATTGGTGCTCCAAGTGGCACCAGTGGATTTTTCGGTGGCATATTCGGGTCAGTTTTGAAGTTTTTTAGAGTTCAAAAAATTTACTAGTTAGTGTCGATATCTAAAATAATTTTAGGATGATTTGGTAATTAGTCTGAGGAGAAATAGGGTCAGTTTTGAGAAGATGTTGTCTAATACAGAAAGTCTGGTCAGGATCGAAAAAGTGTCAAGTCAGGCTAGAAAGATCCCGATCAATTCTAGAAAGAGTTCAAATAATCTACCCTTTCAACTACAGCAACTAGACCCACTTCAAGATCAAATCCTAGATGTACACTAAACTCCTCAAGAGTAAGGAACATATCCTTTATACTTGTCCCAAACCTAAACACATGAACATCAGGATCCCAAAACCTCATGCAAGCTGTCAAAAAATCTCAATCAATCCTTACACCCCTTAGGGTTGGCATGACATTAATTCCAAACCTCCCTAAATTAATACACTCCACTTATTCAAGGTTTTGAGTCCATAGATGCATAGAGTGGCTAAAATAGGACTCCATAGTGAGGAAAGAAAAGGAGAGGAGATAGGAAAATTAATGCTATAGAAAGAAAGAAAAGCAAGAGAAAAAGAAAGAAAGACAGGAAAGATAAGAAAGAAAAGCAATAAGAGTAAGAAAAAATAGTACCTGGAAAGTAGAAAAAAGTCAAATGAAGCTTAAAGCATTGAAGGTGTCTACATATAGGAAAAAAGGTCGAATTTCACTAGAGCCACTGCACAGGCAAGGTGCGGTCACCACGAGCCAACTTGCAATGACTGTAACTAGTTGCAGTAAAAAGAAGGAAAGAGAGAAGAAAAATTATATATATGTAAAAAATGATGATGACAAAAAAGATAAAAAGAGATGAAATATGATGACAGAGAAAAAGTGGAAGAATTAGAGCTCCTTCATGCATTCTGCATTCATAAGCATACATAGATCCCAAAAGAACACATGTCATTTTATAACATAATCATCTAATATGAAATAAGTCAATACATCATGTTCTATAATACATACAAACATGCATACATCCATAGCATCTACATAGCTAATATGAGAGGAACAAAAAAGAAAAGCTAGCGCCCGCCGCGTCAATGCCTCCTCCTTAGTGGTAGAGACTCATCATCCTCTTCCTCTTGGAAACCACTCCAAGTCAAGGATGCAGAAAGAGCTATTCATAGTTGGCCAACCATCTCATAAGTGTGGCGAGCCCAATCTACTGGAACCTACAAGTAAGAAAAAGAAAAGGGTAAAGGAACATATTTTATAATCCTTTCAAAGTAATAAAGATTCAAAGCTACATACCTCTTTAATATCATCTGGAAAAGGAGGAAAGCTAGCTAGCAGATCATGTGGAACCTTGATGTGTAATCTGCAAGAGTACAGATCGCACAAGTAATACAATAGTGAGTGAGTTATCATTCCACTGGAGACTTTAGTTAAGCACTAGCTCAAATTTCTACTAATGTCTAGTTAATCAAATTGGTGTTTGATAAGAATGATTATAATTATATTCAAACTAAACTAAAATCTAGTTTAAGTAAAATAACAAAAAGGAAAAAGGAGATGAAATCAAGGATAAAGGCCTATTTAGGTATTGAATCCCCCTAGCTCCTAATTGTGTATCATGAACTACACCTCAATCAAATTCATTCCATAAGTTGAATTGGCATTTTACTGAATTAGATAAAAATCTCTCTCAAGTAATTAAATCCCTATTTCCTAAGAGGAATGCAAGGAATCTCTTCTCAAGCAAACTCAATTAGGTCTTGCATTAGATTCAAGAAATTATCTACCAAAGAAGTCTTGTAAGCCTATCTCTAGTGCCCTAATCAACCCTCAATCTCTATGAGTGATCAATTCATATAAAGCTATCTCTAGTGAATTATATGAAAACAATTCCCAATTAACAAGCATGCAATTATTAATTGGTATTTAAGCAATAATAATCATAAAGATAAAACAACTCAAGGAATGATTTAATTGAATAAAAAGTAATTCAATTTATACAAAAGGTTCTAGGGTTCATCAATACCCAAATTGGAAAGAATTAGTTCATATCAAACATTGAAACTAAAGAAAGAATTAAAGAAGTAAGAAATCCAAAACAATTCATGAATAAAGTGTAGAGAAATCCTATTCTTTGATCCGCGATCTTTAATGCCTTCTTTCCCTTACTATCCTCTCTCTAATCCCTAGGCGATCCCCTCAAAATGCTGTCAGATCTAGTTTTATATTTCTGAAAATTCTAATGCACACCACTGAACCCACAGCTGGGGTTCCAACTGTGGCGACGAAAAACCAAAACTATAACTTCCCACGGGTGATACCTTAGCCATGCCTCCACCCGTGGGAGGCTATTGAATAATTTGCCACTTTGCTCTTATCACATGGCTGGAATCCCAGCCGTGGCTCAACTCGTGGCAGCTCATATTCTTCCAAAAATTAGCATTCTGGCTTGGATCTTCACCATTGTAGGTGACTTGCGGATCATGGCATCATTTGACACTAGATTTAACTAAAAGAACTGTGAAAGTAATAAAACAAGCAGGTTAGACTCAATTGGAAACATAAAATACATTAAGAACAAGGGCTAAAATATAATGTTTTCAACACTTATCAAATTCCCCCACACTTGAGTTTTTGCTTATCCTCAAGCAAACTAAATAACAATAATAGTTTAGAAAATGGACAAGCCCTTTAACGCTAAAAGAAAACACAATGGTCAACAATACTCAAATAAATAAGGCTTTAATCTCATAATCAAAAACTAATTCTCAAATGTAGCAATCAAATTAAAGGATCTTCAATTCAAAGAACCTCAAACTCAAAGATAAAACTCACAATCCTAAAGTCTAAATTCTAGAGTTAAATGATTAAGCATACAATCCTAAAAAAACAAAAGCCAAACAAAAGTAAGAAATGAAAGATTTTCTCTTAGGCACCTGACTACTCTCTCGATTTTTTTTGTTGAATTTAACATTCAATTGCAACTTTATTGCACTCTTTTTATTTTTTTCAAGGAGCCCGACTTGTTTGAATAGTCATACTAGCCTTTTGACGAAAAGGTAAACATTTGTGATGCCGACCTCTGGTTACTCAACTAGAATCATGAATCCAAATGGCTACTAGCACTATTCATAATTTCAACTCCTTAGGTTAGAAGAGTCAAAATTAGTGGAATAGGGAAAATTTTTCAAAGCTCCATATGTAAATTTTTTTTTATCAAGAAAAATAGTCAAGGAACCTAAGATATTAAGTCTATCTTACTAATCTTAACTCAAGTCACAAAAGAATCAACATATGCTCAAAAATGTAACTAAGGTTTCAAACTCCAGTAATGCAGATTTCATTAATTTAATTCCCTAATTACGACTACCACACTTAATCCTTAGCAAATGATCAATTCAACCGAGCCAAACATCAATGAGAGATTGTCATATATAAAGAAAAATAATCATCAATTATGAACTAAAAAGGGAATCACTCCAATTCATACCATTATTACAATTTAGCTCGCCTAAGACAAAACAGGATAGAAAGAATAAATAAATAAACAATTAAACAAATAACTATCCATCCCCTACACTTAAATAACACATTGTCCCTAATGTGTTTGAAAATGAATACAGATAAAGACATGTAAGAGGAAAAAGAAAGATATAAAGAAACTGCCCTATTATAGAATTCCCAAGTCAGTCTGTTCCATAGTCCATGCCATGTCATTACCTATTCTACAGACCCAAATTAGGCTAAGAAAGAAAAAGAAAAACAAAATAAATAGAAAACATAAAAAGAACAATAAAAATAAAAACAATAAGGCTAAATAGTATAAGTACAGTAATCCAAAGCATAAAATATAAAAAAGAATAAAGGAAAAAGAAAAAAAATGGAAGGATCAATCATCCAAGGTGTCATTGGAGTCATCACTCCCCTCGCCATCATCTGACTCAACCCAAACCAGAGGCTGTCTCTGCTGTGGCTGCGGTGCGGTGGTAGGAGGCATATACCCTTGAGTTCCCCAATAATCTAGCATAGACTGCTAAAGCCATGCTTGATTATATGCCTCAAACTCAAATATCTCCTGCTGGCATTGCAATATAGATAGGATTTGATGCTAGTTAGTGAGGAGTCTGTTCTAGTAGACTTGAAGACCTGTCATGGTCCTCTCTAACCGGCATATTTGTCTCTTAAACTCGGTGGGCTTCCTATCGTCTGCATCATCTGCTCCTATATATGACATCCAATCTTAGAATGGGGTTGGGCCTGAGAAAGGAGGTACGGCTGATGAAGAAAAAGGCTTAACAACAACAGAAGTACCAGTAGCAGCAGAAGTATTGACATCAACAAAAGTATCGGCAGTAGCGGGAGGCTGAGAAGTAGGGTTAGTAGCAGAAACTGAAGCTAGCTCAAGAGCTACTGGATCTGGTGGAGGGGCAAAGGTTGGCATGAAGCTCCTCGTCTTATCTATCCACAGCAATATGGCATAACCGATCAGCTTAGGCATGCCATCTAATGTCATCGGAGGTAAGCCGTCAAAAATACCCAAACTCCTATCGAGCATGGTGATATACATCCCTCCAAACAATGCTCCAAACTTGCCCTTCTTGCATTGATCATCAAAGAACCGCATGAGAGAATAAGCCATATTGCACCTCTTGTCCTTATACATGCACATTAAATAAAATAACTCCTATATGGTCATAGCCCCTCTACTGTCCCATCTGCCAGAAATGGTCTTCTTCAAAAGAAAATGAAGAACTCGTAGACTGAAGGAAGTAAACTGGGATGCCTTAGAGACTGAGGCATCAAATCTCTTACCCACCAAAGCAAATTTGTCCCACACCTGATTAGGAACATTATCATCCAGAAAGCCAACAAGTGTCTCATGATAGACATCAGTATGCAGCTCCTCCTCCGTATATAAACCCATTGCCACTGCTAAATCATTGATGCTCATCTCAAACTACTTAGTGCCTAACCTAAACCACAACATCTTCTTTCAGATAGATACCACCTTCAAATCAACTTGAAGGGAACAATAAAACTCCAGCGTCAATTTTTTATATACTGGCTCAGCAATCGCAAAAAATCCCTTCTAGCCTGGCTGTGATGTCCATCCCTGAAGATCCTTGTCAATGCCGATCTATTGCATAAAGCCCCAGTCGATCTATCACGTAGGCTTGAAGTGTTTGTTGGCCAACTGCTCAAAGTGAGCACGAGACTCTAGGTCAGCAAACTGGACACATACATGGTTTGGAATGAAAGAGACCGTGGGGGCTGCTACTAGTGGGGGGTTACAAGAACTGCCTTCCCCTCTAGCCCATTTGGTTGGCAATTTGGTCACCTTGGTGGATGATTTCTTAGGCTCCATAGCTGCAAAACAACACAATCCAACCTAAACAATAAGAACAGTAGGGAAAAATTATCGTTAGAATTTTGGCATTAAGACCCCATAAACATCTCATTCCCAAAAACAAAAAGTAAATAACAATTTCGAACATTTGTTACTTAAATTCAAACAAATGATACTTCAAATAATTTAACAAAAACAAACCTAAACAACTCAAGTAATAGATAGTAACCGTTGTATGATTGGCCATCCAAAAACAACCCAAAACACACTCATTGCCCAAATTCATTGGTTTCTCTCACTAGAAATTAGATGCAATGTGTTTTTGCTCAACCCAAATCCCTAAAATAAAAAATTCTACCCGCAATCATGTGAATCTCTACAAAACACAATAAGAAGCAGATTTAAGACAAGAAAATGAGCAAAAATCAAAGGAAAATTAGAGTTCCATACTTATGGTGAAGAATCCAAAGAGAGAGAGAGTGTGTGTGTTTGACATTACTGGAAAATTACTTCCTTAAGTGCGAAAATTGGCTTAGAAGGGATGGTGTGTATGATTCGAGTGTGGGAGAGGTGAGGGAAGAGGAGGGGAAAGGAAGAAAATTGAAAATGTGCAGTGTGTGGAGTGCTGCATTTTCTCTTTTTTTTTTCTTTCATTTGCTGTGCCCACGGGTGACCCCATGGCTAAGATTCCACCCGTGGCCACGATGCTGCCTCTTTAGGTACATCACATGGCCTGGGCTTCAGCTGTGATCTTAGCTATGCGATGCTTTTGCCAAACTGAAATTGAATTTTCCTTATCACATAGGTGCAAACTCAGCCATGTGATGCTACTGCCAGAAAAAATGATTAATTTCCTTATCACAAAGTTGAAGGCACAGCTGAGGTTTTAGCTGTGTCACCTGATTTTTTCTTTTTTTTTTAAATAGAAAAATAAAAAAAATAAAGCTTAATTAAAATAGTGGGTTGCCTCCCACCTAGCGCTTCTTTAACATCATCTTAGCTGGACGTTCAGGGTGATTGCTCACCCCACCTCAAAAAGTTTAATTTTTCTTGCATGATTTTGAAATTTACCCTTTTTAGGTTAAAGTATCTCACCTAACTCACATGCAAAGAATTTCTCAATCCCAACAGGTCCATGACATTTAGGTTTTAGCTTCTGAAGAAAATTTAGAGCTTTAGAGTTCAACAGCCAAACCTGAATATTTGCAAGAGGCTTTCATTTTCTTTTGATTTGTTTATTTAGTCTGAATTTAAACATCTTCATTTTTCTTCCCACAGATGCCTCCTCTGTTTTCTTAGCTTCAACATCAACCAAAGGCCCATGAATAGCAGGAACTTTATCCTTCTCAATTTCTTGCAAAACATCACACTCCAAAGATTTCTTTTGAAAAACATCAATCATATAAACATTATCTGGTGTGAGTGTGTGATGAGATATTTTAGGAATTTGGAAGACAACCTGTTCCTCACCTATTCGAAGTGTTAACCTACCATCATTGACATCAATGATGGCCCTAGCTATGGCTAGGAAAGGCCTACGTAAAATGAGTGAGTTCTCAGAATTATCATTCATATCCAACACTATAAAATCCATAGGCAAAATAAAATGACTGACCTTGACCAACACATCCTTAATGATACCCTTAGGGTGTATAATGGACTTGTCCACCAGCTAAATACTCAAATGTGTTAGTTTTGGCTCTCTTAAACCCAATTTCTTGAAAATCTTATAGGGCATAATGCTGACACTAGCCCTAAGGTCTGCTAAAGCTCTATCAATTTGTAAATTACCAAACAAGCAAGGGATAGTAAAACTCCATGGGTCCTTGAGTTTTTCTGGTAGTTTCTAGATAATCATTGAGTTGTCCTTTAATAATTGGACCACGGATACTTCCTCCAACTTTCTCTTTTTGGTCAGTAATTCTTTCAAAAATTTTGCATACTTTGGCATCTGCAAAAGCATCTACCAAAGGAATATTAATATGTAATTGCTTTAAGAGTTCTAAGAACTTACCATATTGAGCATCCATCTGATTTTGTCTCAACCTTGCTGTATAAGGAATTCGAGGCTTATACTCTAAAACCACAGGTGTAGGCTTCATTACTTCCTCTTCTTTACTTTTATTTCCATTTACTTCATCATCCTCAACTTATACCATCACTTTCTGCTTCTCAACATCTTTTAAACACTTGCCACTTCTCAAGGTGATTGCCTTAAGCTGCTCCCTTAGATTTGCCTCGGTATTGCTAGGCAAACTTCCCTAAGGTATATCACTAAGCATTTTGGCAATCTACCCCATCTGATTCTCCAAGTTATAAATAAAGGCTTGCTGGTTTTAGAGTGTTGTCTCTGTATCCTTTTGTCTTTGCTCATTAGACTCAATAAATTTCTTGATCATCTCCTTTAAAGAAGTCTTCTTAGGTGGAGCTTGCTAGTATTGAGGCTCCTGCTAAAATCTAGATGGAGATCTTGGGTTAGACTAATTACCCCATGAGAAATTAGGGTGATTCCTTCACCCCAAATTATACGTGTTATTGTAGGGGTTATTCTATTGTCTCAGAGCATTTCCCATATAATCTACCTACCATCTCACACCAATCACAAAACATAACTTGAGCTTATCTTCTAGATGAAGATGTAGTCAAGGTATCCATTTTTTTGTTCATGGCTTCAAGCTGAGCGGTCAATGAGACAATTGGTCCACTTGATGTGAACTACCCCCTCCAATCCTTCTCTGATCTCTAAGGACTTGCCACTGATAGTTTTTAAGAGCCATGCCTTCAATCAAGTCCCTTGCCTCTACTGCACCATCCGTATCACAATCGGCTTAATTTCAAAATCATTTGCAATGACTGTTGGCCTCCGTATACTTGAGTCGGCCCCATTAAGATTAGGCCTTACATATTCTTGCATGGCTTTTGGCTAGTTTTCTGCCATTAATTCAACCTCTTCTTTTGAATTAATGTCTTCTAAGTCTGCTGCCTCTCCTACTAAAGCTAGTTTCCATTCCTCCATTCACTTTTGTGTCAATGTTCTCTCTTACTCTGGATCAAATTCAAGTAGATTGGAGGAACTAGCTCTGGTCATAAACAAAAAAGGGTACCTGAAAAGAGAATTTTGCAAAGAAAAAACAAATCAAAAAATTAAATAACAAATAAAAACTAAAAACTAAATCACTAGCTTCAACTCTATTGCTAATATTACTCTAAAAGTCCCCGGCAATGGTGCCAAAAACTTGATGTATAATCTGCAAGTGTACAGATTGCATAAGTAATATAGTAGTGAGTCAGTTATCATTCCACTGAAAACTTTAGGTAAGTACTAGCTCAAATGTCTGCTAATGTCTAGTTAATCAAATTGGTGTTTGATAAGAATGATTATAATTATATTCAAACTAAACTAAAATCTAATTTAAGTAAAATAACAAGAAGGAAAAAGGAGATGAAATCAAGGATAAAGGCCCATTCAGGTATTGAATCCCCCTAGCCCCTAATTGTATATCATGAACTACACATCAATCAAATTCATTCCATAAGTTGAATTGGAATTTTACTAAATTAGATAAAAATCTCTCTCGAGTAATTAAATCCCTATTTCCTAAGAGGAATGCAAGGAATCTCTTCTCAAGCAAACTCAATTAGGTCATGCATTAGATTCAAGAAACTATCTACCAAAGAAGTCTTATTTGCCTATCTCTAGTGCCCCAATCAATCCTCAATCTCTATAAGTGATCAATTCATATAAAGCTATCTCTAGTCAATTATATGAAAACAATCCCCAATTAATGAGCATGCAATTATTAATTGGCATTTAAGCAATAATAATCATAAAGACAAAATAACTCAAGGAATGATTTAATGGAATAAAAAATAATTCAATTTATACAAAAGGTTCTAGGGTTCATTAATACCCAAATTGGAAAGAATTAATTCATATCAAACATTGAAACCAAATAAAGAATTAAAGAAGTAAGAAATCCCAAACAATTCATGAATAAAGTATAGAGAAATCCTGTTCTTTGATCCATGATCTTCAATGTCTTCTTTCCCTTACTATCCTCTCTCTAATCCCTAGGCGACCCCTATAAAATACTGTCAAATCTGGTTTTATATTTCTAAAAATTCTAATGCACACCACTGAACCCATGGCTGGGGTTCCAACTGTGACAATCCCAGTCAGTCGTGGCTCAACCCGTGGCAACTCATATTCTTCCAAAAATTAGCATTTTGGCTTGGATCTTCACCATTCTGGGTCACATTCGAATCATGGCATCATTTGACCCTAGATTTAACTAAAAGAACTGTGAAAGCATTAAAACAAATAAGTTAAACTCAATTGGAAACATAAAATACATTAAGAATAAGGGCTAAAATATAGTGTTTTCAACACTTATCAAATCTCATATCGCTCTAACCCACAAGCACAAGAGAAATAGTCTAACTAGTTAGTGATCCAAAGATTTTGAGGAAATGTCCCACGAAGCTCAGCTCTGAATGATGCTGATCTAATAGATACACTCGAACTAGGATCCCCGCAAGCTCTCCTTCTTACTAGAGGAACATGTGTAGAAGTAGTTACTAATTTCCAATAGTGAGGTTGGGTAAACCTATCTAGAAATGGTACACATGGCATTAGAAAAGCATCATGATCAGCATTATGATCCAGGAATCAATCAGTTGGAATGCCTGTTGCCAATGTATCCTGATCCCATATGCGATACTCATAACGTATCTCTAGAGGAGGAGCAATTGGAACAACTCTATTCCCATTGACCTATCCCCAGACTCTCTCCCCTAGATAGAACATCCGATCAGTCCGAAAGCATAAAAAAGTTGAAAAGTAGTCAGAGTCAAGCTAGACTCTGACCGCTGTTCCAAAAACATGAGCCTATAAGCAAAAGGGGTCCACTGAATCTACAGAGGAAAAGAGGGTTTCAAATAATGAAAAGGTGACAAATGCAAATACAACTGCAGAAATAGTCAATAGCTATGAAGCATTAAGTTGAGAGCAATATGCCCTAAGCTTGAAAGAGCTCTGCCTCTCATAACGGGCTTGATTCTCTATTCACTATAGATAACCACATGGAAGATGCTCCATGGTAGCATTCCTCAAAGGAGAAGCTAAGAATTGAAAGTGCTCATAAGCCCAATACTACAAAATAGAAAGTAGTCAAGACATAAAGGCTGGGGGCAAACATAAAATAGAAAGAAGAAAAACAACAAAAATGTACCTCCCATATAATATGGGTCCCACCCAATCCACTAAAGACTCCTCATAAAATCAACCATCTTCCTATACATGACATATAAGGCAACTTTGCCCCAATCATACTCTCTAACTATAGTCAGATTGTAACAACCCACACCTACCCTAGAAATTTTCGTGATAATTTGCTTGATTTAGAACTATTAAGGTTAAGTGTGTGCTTTCGTGAAAATTAGTAATCTACGTGATTGATGAGTATGTGGCATATTAAATTAATTTTAAATGCATAATATGAGTTGTTATTGTGAAATAAATGATTTACATGAAGTGCATTTGCATAAAAGAATTTATTTTAAATAAAATGAATTTTCATGCATAAAGACAATTTTTAAGCATAAAATGATTTTATAAGTATTTCAAAATAATTTTTAAAATAAATATTTTGGGGAAAATATTACAGAAATAATAAGAAAAATATTCTTTTTATTTTTAATTATAATTAGCCCAAAATTTAAATAAAAAGCCCAAATACACAAAAGTCCACTACACTAAAATCCTCCTAACTTATTTTATTAAGGGTATTAGTAGAAATTGCACCCAAACCCTAATATATATTGTAAAATTCAGCTAGCCTAGGTTTTCTAGCAGCCATCACTTTATTTTTCTGTATCTTGGCAGAAAAATTCTCTCAAAATATTTCTCTCTACCGAAATTAAGAAAACACCTTTCAGTTTCGCGATTTCTTGACCGTAATCGTAAGTTTTTCTTCTCTTCCATTTTCTAAACTGATTTCTATAAAATAAATTATGGAAAAATTATTTTGACCTAGTTGATTACTGATTTTTACATATTTAATTCTGTTTGGGTGAGTTTTTGGGAGAGAAAATCTATTTTCTACTGAAAACACAAATCTTTCCGCGAGATTTCTCCAAAGGTGAATTCTATAACTTAAAATCACAATTTTTATGCATAAACATCACTAGAGGGGGGTGATTTGTGCATTATTGTTTTCTAAACTGATTTTTGATTTGTTTTGATGAAAAATATTGGATTAAATAATAATTCTGCTAATTTCTGTGATGATCGAAAAGTTTCAAAAAACAAAGGAGTTTAAGGTTTTTGTGCTAGAACTTAGAAGTTAGAAAATTCTATTATTAAATTAATATGTGGCTGCTTATTTGTGTGAGAAAGCATTCTAATATGATATTTGTTTTGTTTAGATGAAAAATAATGATTTGAATCATGTGTCTACATATTGCTGTAATAAACGAAAAGCACGGAAAGCGCGAAAACTCATGATTTTTCACCTAAGCCTTAAAACTTGGAAATTTTTGTATAAATATTACCTATGGCTGCCAAATCATGCATGGACATATTCTAAACTGATATTTGCTGAGATTGAATGGAAAATAATGGTTTAAACAACCTGTTTACATATGTCTAAAATGACCGAAAAACACCAAAAACATGAAAACTCATGGTTTTGTACTCTATAATTCAAAAGTTGAATTTTCATGTATAAGTAATACTATGTGTGGCCGATTCATATGAATTAATACTTTAAAATGATTTTTGTTGTGTTTACATGAAAAATCTTAGTCCAAACCATGTTTTTACATATTTCTGAAATAGACAGAAAGTGTGAAAAGAAAGAGAATTTAGTTTTTCCTTTTGGTGATACATTTGGCCTACATAAATATTTTTGCCGCAATATTTATAATTGTTATGTGATGTGTTTTGATGATTATTGCCATTTATGTATGTATAATAAATGATAAAATTGCATGTTAGTTAAAGGTATGACCCTAGATGAGCTTAAAGGCATTTTGGTATACTTAAGGTATCTTAATCTTGTATTGTGATCAGAATGCAAATGTGATTGGGAAATATGGAACTAGATGATATGATGACTTAATAATAAATACACAATTTTGAGTTGATGAAGTGACAATTGAATAAAAAGGATCATAAAAGTTGAGCATGACACTCGAAAGGTTAATTGTTAAGTTGACATGTATGGAAGTGTAAAGTGTATTAAGATGATTGTTAAAGTGAATTGATATCGAGGTAATAATATTGTAATGACCTTAGAAAGATATTGACATGATTTTAATGTGTTTTCATGTGAGCCTATAAGGC
This sequence comes from Reutealis trisperma, assembly GCA_947687605.1. NCBI lineage: Eukaryota > Viridiplantae > Streptophyta > Magnoliopsida > Malpighiales > Euphorbiaceae > Reutealis > Reutealis trisperma. The sequence continues at coordinate 148,873 of CANTUT010000951.1, forward strand.
CTAAGTGTGCAATACTTTTAAAGTCAATGTATTATATGCAAGTGATGAGTACACTTATATGTGCAACTCTAAGTGTATGTGTATGCTATATGTACATGGGGTAGTTATAAAATAGGAGCATCATGAGTAAATAAATATTAAGTATTAAATTAAATATTATGTTAGAGTTTAAGGAGCTTTAGAAGTGCAAAGGGACTATGTATACTAGGAGCAAAGGAACCCCAAAGTGAGTAAACTCTATATTCTTGGTTCCAGTATGAGTAAACGCCATGTCCATGTTATAAGTGTGAACAACATTATGTTCTATTATAAGAATGTGATATATTGTTATGTAAGCCTTTGTGATCTTTGAAACCCAAATTCCTTTTTTCCTAACATTTAATTAAGTGATTCTTTGTAAAGCTTGGGTTGCCAAAGGACATTTGGTCCAATACCAATAAGAATTTATTATGATTATCACCCTAACTTATATTCTTTCTGGAGCTACACTATCATTGTATCTTTTGTTTGAAAGTTAAACCACTATTGTTATTAGGATACTTGTTATTGTTGCCTTATGTGATATTGTTAATTGTGATTACCATTAGCTCTAGCTATGGTACGTTTAACCCTTTATGCAGAATCCTCGTGCCAATACATGTAATCATTGGAACCTGTGCATACGGTCTTAACCCGATGGATAAGGGTAGTGTATCCACCTCAGCTAGAAAGGGATGGTTCTAAGCATGGAGCCTGATCAGCTTCATGCCTTATCAGTGATAAGAGTTGGAATTTGATATAAGGCCACCTCTCCTTAATAAGTTCGAGTGATAGAGCAATGGCCTTCACTCAATATGTGTTATAAGTGTGATTTCTGCAAACTTGCCAAATTGAACCCTTGCTAAATTGTAACTTGATTCATGAATTATAAATCATGAACTATGTGTATAAGCTATGTGTTTCGTTTTTAAAAGAATATGTGACAATGTATGTGCTTTATCGTTTACTCATTGAGATCATCTATCTCACCCCTTTTCCTTGTGTGGTTCCAGGTGAGCAATTGTGAGAAGGCAAGGTGATGGCTCAAGCATTTTACTTCGAATGGGGGATTCCTTGTCCAAGTTATCAATAATACTATTTTATGAAGTCTTGTCATTAGATGCTCCGGGAATGTTGATTGATACTCATTTGAGATATATTATTTTCCTTATGGATTTTATGTGTAAGGTCTAATTATGGACTTTTGCAATTAAAGGTATTCATCTAAATGTTTTAAATGAGATATTGTAAGAGGTTTAGTATGATCCTAGGCATTATTTGTTTATGTGTAAGTGGGTTCTACGGGCGTGGGTGACCTTGTGTCTCCCTATGCCCTAGGACCATCATATCTCCAAGGTTAGTATATGACACAGATCCTGTAGGGAGTAAAGGACATTCAGATTGATATTATTCCTCCTTGTATGACAAAATGAGCATCCAAGAATCATCAGCATGATAAGGCAAGCAGCCTGCTTATCAGTGGTTGGAAACCTAGCATAAATGATAGAATTGATGTGGTTCCAAAGCCAAACCTGGGAAACATGAACCTCTACACATGGTGGCTCAACACCTAATAGCTTGATGTGGGTCAAATTTAATACTCTAGTCTTTAAGAATAAGTATAAAGTAAGTAGGGTGTCGAACTCTAGGGAATCTGGAGAAATTTTATATTAAGCGAGTAATTACTAACATGGATAAGCAAACAACAAACAAGAAGATTTTGGTTTATTCTAACTAATCTAAAATACTAAAGTTTTATTATTACTTTAATTTATATCAATAAACAATGAATATTAGAATTACAACTCAGAATTAATTTTGAACTATAAAAGTTAACAACATATAAACACATGCAATGATTGGAGAATATGACCAATAATTCTTAAAGGCAACTCTCATTGTCAATTAAGATTATTTTAATTTAGAGTTTATAAGCATTCTCATGTCATTATAAAGATAAACTAAAATCATTAAGTTTCATGCCAACTCTTTAACCCCTTAAAGTGGATTGCTTGTCTCCAAGTACTCTCCTATCCTTTGAGTAATTTCAATTGCATTTCCACTAAAATGCCATAACTCTCATTATGAACAGAATGATTAACGACTTATATATAGTGATCAAGCATACATAACACAATGTAGGACTCAATTGAAACTAAATCACTCATGCATATTAAGAATGTAGTTCATAAAATTAATTTATCATTGCAATTCTAACAACATATTAGCCTAAGTACATGGTAAAATATAACATAGAAATAATGCAAGCATTTATTATTGAATAGTAAAATAAAAAATAGAAGAAAGGAAGAAACATTGATGAATGAAAACTCTTTTATTCTTCAGGAAATTACTTGCACAATTCTTGAACTTGGAGTGCCTTTTGGAAGGACACTTGTTACAAACCAAGCACTTAATTCTAATAAGGTGTTTACAAGGATTTTAAGTAAGTTTTTCCTATCTAATACAATAGCATCTAATACCCAAAATAAAGCCAAATCCAAGTATTTATAGGCCCTAAGGTCTTCCAAGAAGTGCCCCTTTGAAAAAGGTATCAAAATGAAAGGGTGCCTTGAAAGGGTGTAGTAACCACTCATGACTAGAGGGCACGACTCGTGACTGGCAGGCCTTGTCATGAGTCAGCACCAACTGTGATGACTAGTGACATTCCCTCACTGTCACGACTCAACACTAATAGGCACAAGTCATGACAGCCTTGAAATCCTTTCCTTGGCTTGTCTTGCTCCTAAGCTTAGCATTTGGTTCCATTTTGGTCCTTAGCTTCCATTTTCAATCAAAATCATCTTCTTACACCTATATTATCCTATAACACTCAAACAAAAGATCAAACACACCATAGCATAGAAAATGAACATAAAACATGCATGCATTCAAACAAAATAAGTAAAGATATTATTAGTTTGGTTATGCCATTTTGCATAATATCAAACTCCCCCATACTTAAACCTTGCTTACCCTCAAGCAAGAAGAAAAGATAAAAGAGAAAAACAATGTACTTAACTTTTCCAAAATAAATGTAGCAATCTTACTAAGTTAACTTTGAGTCATGCAAGGAGTATAGCAGTAATGTATCAATGAAACAATTTTAAATGCCCAACAATGGTAAAGGTGACAAGTCTTATAGTATATGCCCTAAGTTTGTGTAATTATCTCATTTCTATTAAGAATAAAGTCATAATTATAAAATCAAGGTCCTAACCATACTTTTCTAGTCAAAAATCCATTCATTAAGTCAAGAATTCTAAAGATATAAATAGCCTTTAGGATATAAGTTACGCACAAATATATCTAGTCTCATGACATTTTTGGACACTTTTTATTTTTACTTTACTTCTTAGTTTTTATTTTTTTAGTATTACCATGTATGTTTTTTTGAATTAAATGCAACTAAGGAGCATACTCATTTGCACACAACTTACTCAACATACATTTATTTATTAGTGACATCATGCATATTTTTCGAATTGAATGCAACTAAGGAGCAATCTAATTTGCACAAAACTTACTCAATATACATATATTCACTAGTAAAAATTGTTCATACCTTTTTTTTTTTTGTGTGTCCTGATCCATTATTGACTAGATGCATTACTCGTATTATGGCTATATTTTCCTTTAGGCAACTTAAATCCCTAAAAATCCCTAAGTAAGATACTACTAAAGCATGCGGAGAAAAGTTAAGTTTGAAAGTTCAAATTTTGAAAATTTTGATGCAAAAGGCAAAGACTAAACTAAGAAAACAAACATGCAAAACAAGCAAACAAACACACAAAGCAAAGCAAAAATAATTAAAATCCTACTTCTATCCCTCCCCCATACTTAAACTTCACATTGCCCTTAATGTGAATCCCAAATATAAAGGAAAGGAAAGAAGCACTCCCTCAATCTGCCAATGGAGATGGAGGAGACTGGATGTTGTAGCTAGATTGGTCAAAGAATTGTTTAATCTTATATTCCATCTTATATTAGCGGTGATCAATTTATCAATTCCAAGTCTCCATATCATTCAATTAGCATTGCATTACCTTTTGATTCTCTAAAAGTTGCTCTAGAAGTTGTGTCTCCCTATTTGATGAGCTATTTGCACCACTTGGCTCATTCAAAGATAGAGGAAGGTTGTGAATAGGTTGCTCCTCATGGTAAGGTTCTTCTTCACTAGATTGCTCCTCCTCATCTTGAGAAGGTTGTGCCAAACCTTTCCAACATGATCTAGACCGTGCCGGCATCAAGCGAAAGGAGTTGTCCACTATTTCACCTCTTATGAAAGCTTGATTAGTGAAATAAGAGTTCTTAACAACACAAGAAAAATAGTCAAGATTGATACGAAAAAATTTAGCAATAATAGTGACAATATGACCATGAGTGATTGGACCATCCTTTCGTGCAGCACAAGTTAAAGTTCATTAAAAATCCAATAAGTCCAACATACTTGTTTTTTATTATGAACACACCGCATCAAAAACAACTCTTGTGCAAAAACTCTATTAAATTCAGACTTGTTGAAGACAACACAAGCAAGAACTTTGTGCAATAACCAAAATTTTATGTCTTTAATAAACATTGCCTTACCTTTCTTTGGTGCAAAAGGGGTTTGCAAATTAGTCAAAAACATCCAAAATTCATTGATTTTAAAAGACTTAGGTGCATCACACATACCATCTTTCTTAAAACCAAACACATTATACATAAAACTATATGTGAGATAGTGTTTCTTTCCTAGCATACGAAATTCTAAAATATGGGAGTCTTTTTCATTTAAATCCAAAGATGTATAAAATTCAAGGACTAAATCACTATAAGAATGCTCTACCATAGACATAAATTTCTTAAGCCCACAAGTAGTTAACATTTGATGAAAATTATCTTCCATTCCCATATTATGAATTAACAAAAGGGGAATATACTTACAATAAATGATATCTCTAATCTTTAGAGTTGAGAATTTAGCACATTCTTCATGTGAGAGGATGGGGAAATTTGCCCCATAAATGGATGCCAAATCCTCCATTGGATGTTCTTCTTATGGCCTTGAAGATGAAGAGCCCTTTATCTTACCCATATTAAAATGAAAACAATGCAGGAAATAGGTGAGAAATATGTTTCTATCAGACCCTACTGAATGCCAATCTCGATAGAACTCAAGAGTCCAAGGACGGAATGCAGCCCCAGTAGCATAGTCAGATCTAGGGGAGTCACAGTCATCTCCCTACACAAAAAATGAAATGTATTTGTGGTGTCTCACTATCTCTCTGCTAGAGCTCTTAACAATGGAGGGTTCCCATCTTGGGTATAGTCTAAATATAGAAGATTGAGCAAACCAGGCAACTAAATCAGATTGTAGATTGACACATGGTTCCATAAGTAACTATAGCCCCCAGGTTTGTCCTACCCCCTCTAGTCCTTATATTTAAAGTCTTTATTTTAAAAAAATGAATAAAAAATAAAAAATAATAATAATAATAATAACAAAAAAAATTTATTTGTTTAATTATTTGATTTATTTCAATCGAAATTACATGCCACCTATTTTCTGTGTAAACTAACCATGAAGCAAGAAAAGTTAGAATAAATACATCCACGGCACAAGTTCAAGACAAGTGATGTTATGGCTACTAAAGTAGATCTACTAGATCGGTATTCTCTTGTAAGGCTTGATAGTTTCGAATATCTTGACCGCTAGTAGAGGATGAAACCATATGAAAATAAAGAAATTCTAGAGAGAGTTGAGAGAAAATGAAGTTAGACAGAGAGAGTGAAATCTAACAAATGAGAAAAAGTGAAAAAATAAGGGTTACTCTTTTATATAGGGGTCCGCTTGCATAGTGATTCTCCACTGCTAGCTCGCTGAGGATGTGATTTTAGCACCATTTCAAGTTGAAATTTAACACTATCAGTTTTAGCATGTTTGCAATATTTTTCTCTTTCATTGCAAACATCATTTGCCCAAACCAGACTTGAGATGCTTCTATTATGACAAAAAGAAAAAATACCTAGAAAAATAGAAAACCATCCAAACTAAGTTAAAAGTGCCTAAAAACTGATATGCCACCCAACTAGACCTCCTAAATTAGATCGAGACTTTAAATTTGCTCAAACTCATCCAACATCACCTTGGTTTCACACTTATCATATTCAATAATTATAATAAGGGGGCAGCTGTGAATCTTTAAAATTATGCCCTCCTGCTCCATACTAACCCTTAAAGTTGGATCCTATGTCCCGAAAGCTAAAACGGGTTAAGAATAGAACATAATGAACCAACTACCTTAGGCCCATGATCATAAGGCCTAGTGCAGTGACCGTATTGCTCCTTACAGTGATCGCACATGTACATGTAGTTACATTTTGATGACCACACGTGATGTAGGGCCTACATGCAATTGTTCCTTCCTTTTGCAATCCCACATCAAAAAATTAGTTTTTCCACCTCTAGCCTTCAGCTTATATAAGCTAACCCCCCAGCTTATTTCCACACTTAGCATTACTTGATCAAACTTTCTGAATTCAAAGCAAGTAGTTTTTTTGTTTTTTTTTAGCTTAGTCCAAAATGAACGACCACTTCAGTTTAAAGTTTTGTTTAGGTTGTTGTTTCAAAGTTGCTTTCCTGAAATTAGTTTGAGGAAGTTTCCCAACAACGTCGTCTGAGTCATCGTTCGAGGGTTGTCACTTTGCTGAGTCAAGAAGGTAGAATTGCAATCCGGTCATCAACTCTATCTGCCTTATGTCCCCGAGCTTCATCCTTGCAAGGTATTTTTCTTTAGCTTTTCTTTTGCTTTTCTTGCTTTCTTGTTTTCTTTTCTTTTTCTTTTTTGTTACTTTGTTTTCTTCATATTACTTTGCTTTTTTTCCTTTATATTATTTTGTTTGCTTTATTGATTTCCCTCTTAGGGATTCCTTACATCAACCCCCTTCCCTTTTATCCCATTCTCTTTAGCTAGTCACTTTAATATTAGCATGTTAATTAAAATTTAACCTAGTTAACATATTGATAATCAATTGAACTAGTAAATTTGCTTATTAATTAAAACCTAACCTAATTAACAACTTGGTAATCAATTTGGTTTAATCAATCAACTCAACCCTCCTTTTAATCAATCAACGCAAAAAAGGTAAACGACGTGGATTTTGATTCCTATTCAAAAGGATACATAGGCATGCTTATTCTAAGTATCAAATTATGTGGGGCCTGATAGCTCTAAATATGGTGACCGCTAGCAGAGGACGAAGCCATATGAAAATAAAGAAATTCTAAAGAGAGTTGAGAGAAAATGAAGTTAGACACAAAGGGTGAAATCTAACAAATGAGAAAAAGTGAAAAAATGAGGGTTACTCTTTTATATAGGGGTCCACTTGCATAGTGATTCTCCACTACCAGATCACTCAAGATGCGATTTTAGCTCCATTTCAAGTCAAAATTTAGCATCATCAGTTTCAGCATGTTTGCAATATTTTTCTCTTTCATCGCAGACCTCATTTCCCTATACCAGACTTGGGATGCTTTTGTTATAACAGAAAGACCAAAAAATAAAAAATACCTAGAAAAATAGAAAACCATCCAAACTAAGTAAGAAATGCCTAAAAACTGATATACCACCCAACTAGACCTCTAAATCATATCGGGACTTTTAGTTTGCTCAAACCCATCCAACATCACCTCGGTTTCACACTTATCAAAATCAACAATTCTGATAAGGGGGCAACTGTGAATCCTTAAAATTACACCTTCCTACTCTATACTAACCGCTAAAGTTAGATCCTAGGTCCTGGAAGCTAAAACGGGTTAAGAATGGAACATAATGAATCAGCTGCCTTAGGCCCTTGATTGCAAGGCCTAGTGCAGTGACCGTATGGCTCCTTGCGGTGATCGCACATGCACATACAGTTACATTTTGATGACTGAATGTGATGCAGGGCCCATGTGCAATTGTTCCTTCCTTTTGCAATCCCACATCAAAAAATTAGTTTTTCCACCTCTAGCCTTAAGCTTATATAACCCCCCCAGCTTATTTCCACAATCAACATTGCTTGATCAAGCTTTTTGAATTCAAAGCAAGCAGCTTTTTTTTTTTTTTAATATCTTGATCCAAAAGGAACGAGCACTTCAGTTTAATGTTTTGTTTAGGTAGTTGTTTCAAAGTTGCTTTCCTTAAATTAGTTCGAAAAAGTTTCCCAAAAAGGCCGTCCTACTTACCGTTCGAGGGATGTCACTTAGCCAAGTCAAGAAGGTGGAATTATGATCCGGTCATCAACTCTATCTGCCCTATGTCCCCAAGCCTCATCCTTACAAGGTGTTTTTCTTTAGCTTTTCTTTTCTTTTCTTTTCTTTTGCTTTTTTTACTTTGTTGTTTTCTTTTCTTTTTCTTTTTGTTGCTTTGTTTTCTTTATATTACGTTCCTTTGTTTCCTTTATATTACTTTGCTTGCTTTGTTAATTTCCCCTTTAGGGATTCCTTACATCAACCCCCTTCCCTTTTATCCCATTCTCTTTAACTAGTCACTTTAATATCAGCATGTTAATTAAAATTTGACCTAGTTAACATATTGATAATCAATTGAACTGGTAAATTTGTTTGTTAATTAAAACCTAACCTAATTAACAATTTGGTAATCAATTTGGTTTAATCGATCAACTCAACCCTCCTTTTAATTAATGAACTAAAACATAATAAAAGGCTAAGACTAAACAAACTCCTTTTGCAAAAAAGCGAACTACATGAATTTTGATTCTCATTCAAAGGGATATATAGGCATGCTTATTCCAAGTATTAAATCCAACAAAAATAAACAAAAATCTTCCCCACCCCCACCCCCTCCACTTTTTCACCTTCTTTATATACTAGGATTTTGTTCTATTCTCTATTATACTGATTTAGGTTTTTATTTGGGAATTGTGTGGCTTCCCTAGAACGTATAAGGGCTAGAGGAGGTATCCCTTATTTTTTGGATTTTTCATGTAAAGTTTAATTTATGTTTATTTTATTTATTGCTCTTTTATATTGAATGGATGAATGGATCATGCATATTATAACTATTCATATATTATATAAACTACTCATGAAATTTATTTTAATTCATATTGTATTAAACTTGCTAAACTAATTTTTTTTTAAATAAACCAATAACCTAGCCCCTGAATCTTTTTTGGTAATCGAGAACTAGTGCACTTTTCCATTGGATAAATAAATTTGAGTCAATTAAAAGGATTTTACCTTATATTTTTCAAAAATAAAAATAAAATTAAGGTGGTGACTCCTAATACACTTTTCAAAATCAACCAATCTGAACCTGAGTGCTCCATCATGAGTTCAAACCCAAATGAGCGTTTTGATCCCTTTTAGCAGATAGGACTAGTGCTCAACCGAGGCCTCATATATATTGTGTGTGTATACATACATACATACATACATATAAGAATATATTCCTTACTAGGATCATACTTAGGGAAGATTCTAACCAACCTTTTTAGAAAAAAAAAAAACTCCATGCAAGATTACCCAGAATCCTAGGTGAAAAAGTCATGAATGTCATTAGACAAATCTTTGGAAACTAGATAGCTTATAAACAATTCACCTATGGAGAACTTATTAGACTTACCTAAAAGGAAGGACTTAAAATCTACCATGACCTAAAACTCCAAAAATAGCTCAAATAGAAAATGAGAAAAACTAGGCAAGAGTTAAGAAATTTCTGCTAATAGTTTGACTATAATCCCATAAAGTCAAAACCAAAAACCTATAGTGGTCAGTGTAAAAACAAACCCTACAGGAAATCCAAACCTTCTTATAATAGGAAATCCTAACCTAGGAATGAAACCTATTATAAGAAACCCTCCTCTAAGAAGACCTTTAAACCTTATAAGAAATCTTACAACAAGTAAAAACCTAAGACTAGTCTTAAGGATATTACCTGCTATAAATGTGGTAAGAAAGGTCATACTTCAAAATTCTATAGACTTAACACTAGACTACATGAACTCCAGTTAGAAGAAGAAGTTATAGATAACATTTCTGCTCTTCTAGTTGAGTTATCTGGGTCTAAGTTTTCCTTGTCTTCAAAAGATAGAGAACCTCTTCAAATAGATGAGTTATCTACTTCATCTTCCAATTCAAACACAGAGTCTAATTCAGAGGTAGATTTTGAAATAAATAAAAATTCCAAACACATTAATATGCTGACAAAAAGCCAAGAAGCAATTATTGATGCTGTCAAGTATATTAATGATCCCAGGCTTCAAAAGGAATCTTAAGATCAACTTCTTAAAACATTAGAAGAGAAGCATGTAGAAAAACCTTCCATCTTACCCTCTACTAGTAAGAATTACTACAATCTTACAGCCATTCTAGATAAAGGTAAGAAATCCAAAAACCCTATTCTAACAATTCAGGACCTTCAAAAAGAAATTAAGGAAATCATATCAAAATTAAAAGACCTTAAGCTAAAACAGCAAAAGGATTCTGATTTAATCCAAAGCCTCATTTCAAAAATGTCTGATTCAAATTTTGATTCTGGTTCAAATGATCACATAAAGGATTCTGAACTACAAAAACTGGATAATTTGGAAAAGGTTCCAGATATTCCAGAAAATTTTATAAATATTTTAAGAGAAATCACTTCTTGAAAATAGTTAATTCAAATTAAAATTATTTTTTCAAATGATTTCCAATTGGAAACAATTGCTTTGTTTGGTAAAGGAGCAGACCTCAACTATATTAACTACAATTTAGTTCCAAAAAGACATCACTCTGAAACAAAAGAAAAACTTTTAAAGCAAATAATTCAAAATTAACTATTGGTGAGAAAACAGAAGCTTCAATGGTTAAAAAAAATATTGCTTTAAAAAATATTTTTCTTTTACGAAAAAAACCTTCATCAGATGGTCATTTTAGGGACTACCTTCATTAATTTGATCATTCCCTATAGAGTCACAGATGACGGAATTGTTTTTAAAACAAAGAAATCAAAAGTCATTTTTCCTCTCCTTGAAAAACCAAAGAAAAGAAATCTCAATCTTATAAAAGCAAATTCAATTTATAACTTTGAGATTAATGCTTTAATTAAAGGAAAAACAAGACATCTCATGCATCTTAAGCAAGATGTCCATTTTCAAAAGATTCAAAAACAAATTCAAATTGATTTTATTAAAAATGAAATCACCTCTTTTCAAAGTAAAATTGAAAAAAAAAAATTGTTCTGATCTTCCAAATGCTTTTTGAAATAGAAAATAATATATAGTTGATTTGCCCTATAATAAAGATTTTGATGAAAGGTAAATTCTTACCAAAGCTAGACCAATCCAAATGAATAAGTCTCTAGAGCAACATTGTAGAGAAGAAATTCAGGATTTAGAGTCTAAGAGCTTAATTTCAAAATCTAGATCACCCTGGTCTTGTCCAACTTTTTATGTCAATGAGAATAGTGAGATAGAAAGAGGAACACCTAGGTTAGTGATCAATTACAAACCTTTGAACAAATCCTTAAGATGGATTAGGTATCCTATTCCTAACAAAAAGTATTTGCTTCAAAAGCTCCATTCTGCATTGATATTTTCAAAATTTGATATGAAATCAAGATTTTGGTAAATTCAAATTCATCCTCATATAGATATTGAGCTGCATTCACAATCCCATTTGGATAGTATAAGTGGAACGTTATGGCCTTTGGTTTGAAAAATGCTCCCTCAAAATTCCAAAGGATTATGAATGACATTTTCAATCCTTATTCAAATTTTTGCATTGTCTACATTGATGATGTTCTAATTTTTTCAAACTCTATTGATCAGCATTTCAAACATCTACAAAAATTTTTCCATATTGCAAAGAAAAATGGTTTAGTAGTGTAACAACCCATACCTACCCTAGAAATTTTCGTGACAATTTGCTTGATTTAGAACTATTAAGGCTAAGTGTGTGCTTTATGGAAATTTATGTGCTATGTGATCAATGCGTATGTGGCATGTTAAATTAATTTTAATAAGCATAATATGAGTTATTATTGTGAAATAAATGATTTACATGAAGTGCATTAGCATAAAATAATTTATTTTAAATAAAATATATTTTCATGCATAAAGGCATTTTTTAAGCATAAAATAATTTTATGAGTATTTTAAAATAATTTTTAAATAAATGTTTTGGGGAAAATCTTACAAAAAATAATAATAAAAATATTTTATTTTTAATTACCTGTAATCAACCCTTAAATTAAATAAAAAGCCTAAATATCTAAAAGCCCACTACCCAAAAACCCTCCTAACCTTGCTCATTAAGGGTAATCTTGGAAATTGTTTAAAACCCTACATTTAAATACCAAATTTTGCCTAGCCCTAGGGTTTCCAGCAGCCACACTCTATTATACCAGTATTTTCATAGAAAAATTCTCTCAAAATAGTTCTCTCTACCAAAATTCTCAAAACAACTTTAATTTTGCGAATTCTTTACTATAATCATAAGTTTTTCTTCTCTTTCAATTTCCTATCTGATTTCTATAAAATAAATTATGAAAAAATTATTTTGAATTGAGTATTTACTGATTTCTATAGATTTAATTCAGTTTGAGTGAATTCTTGAAAGAGAAATTAATTTCTCTACCGAAATCACCAACCTCTCTATGCGATTTTTCCAAAGGTGAATCCTACAACTCAAAATTAAAATTTTTATGCATAAACTCAATAAATGGGTTGTTGGTTTTCAATTTATACATCATTGAATTCTAAACTGATTTTTGATGTGTTTAGATTAAAAATATTGGATTAAATCACATTTCTGCTTATTATGTAATGACTAAAAATTTTCAGAAAACAAGGAAATTCAAGGTTTTCATCCTAGAACATGAAAGTTGGAAAATTCTATGATTATATATATATATATATATATATATATATATATATATATATATATATATATATATGGCTACCGAATTGTGTATATTAATGTTCTAAACTAATATTTTTCGTGATTGAATGAAAAATAATGGTTTAAATCACATGTTTTCATATTGATGTAATGACCAGAAAGTACCGAAAATAAGAAAACTCATGGTTTTTCATCTTAAAACCTAAAGTTGGAAATTTTCATGCATATGGATTTATATATGTGCTGATTCCTATGGATTAATATTCTAAAATAATTTTTGTTTTTATTACATGAAAAATCTTGGTTCAAACCATGTTTTTGCATATTACTATAATAGGCGAAAAGTGCAGAAAGTAAGAAAAATTTAGTTTTTCCCATAATGGAGCATTCGGCCAACATTGAGATTTTTATCCTAATGTCTATAATTTTAATCCAATGTATTCTGATGATTATTGACATGTATGAATGGATGATAAATGCTTAAATTGCTTGTTGGATGAAGGAATGACCCTAGACAAGCCTAAGAGGCAATTTGGTATACTTAAAGTATCTTAGCCTTATGTTGTAATTAATAAGTGAATGTGATTGGATAATATGGAAGTAGGTTTTAGGATGACATGATAATGAATTAATGATCTTGAATTAATGAAGAGATTGATTGAATGAATTGGTCATAAGAGATAAGCATGATGCTTGAAAGGTTATTTGTTAAGTTGACATATATGGAAGTGTTAAGTGT
>CANTUT010000952.1:0-102500 GCA_947687605.1 Reutealis trisperma
GTGTTGTGGAATTCGGGTTAATTTCCATCAATAACAATAAAATTCACCTTGAGAACTATTATCCAGGTGACTAGAGTGTGAACGATTGAACTAAAAATCACCCAAAGGAAAAATTCCCAGGTAAGTGGTGAGGTCACAACGGTCCAACTTAAAAACCACTTTCCTAAACAGAATTTAACCAATACAAGTAATTTTAATAGCACAATAATTCACCACAACTATACCCGACAATAGCTATTAAATAGACACAAAATAACATAAAGAGAACACCAGAAATTTAACGAGGTTCGGCCAATTTTGCCTACGTCCTCGGACACTACCAAAATAATATTTCATTAATTGAAGAAATATTACAAAATAGAGAGAAAGAATACAAATTGTCTAAATAGGAAAGAAGACAATTGTGGGATGATTTACAAAAGGAAATGGAAGCTCCTTTTATAACCTAAACAAAACTTCCATTTCCCACATCTTACCGATGTGGGATTTGGAATTTATAGCCAAAATGCCTAAAGTCAACAACCTGATCATTGCAACTATTGTTCATGCTCATGATGCAAAATAGTTTATGGATATCATTATACTATCTTCTGCTTCTGGGTATAAGAAGTATGAATTCTAGAGGAATAGCAAGGATTTGCTAGATACTTTTCATATTGATGCTTTTTCTTTGCCAACTACTAGCCATAGTTGTTGAAGGTGAATCCAGGCACACCTAGGCGCCAGGTACAGGAAACATAGGTCCTAAAGCTGTGCTTAAATTGGCTTAGGTGAGGTGCCTTCCCTTAGGCAGAAGCCTTTTAGGTGTGCTAATCCAAGTTGAAGCTGTCCCTCTCTACCTTAGTGAGCAATGTGATTTAGTAGAGCAGTGGCAGACTTAGGTAGCTTTTTTTTTTTTTTTGTTTTTTTTCCGTTTCTTCCCTTTTCTTCTTCATTTAGCACTATTTAATGGCCCTCTCTCTTTGGCCTCCCGCTCCTCCTCCGATTGTACACTATCTAGTTTCCACATGGAGGGTATATCCTAACGAAGGAGAATAATAAAATTGTTACTTTTTAATGATGATGATCATGATAAAATTGTTACTTTTTAATGATGGTGATCATGACTATTTAATTTCTATGCTTAGCTTAGGCCTTAGGGGTAGAATCATCATTTAAATTGTGACCTTATGATGATTATTCTTATTGGCATTACTTTTTTGTTTGGGTTAATCGTATTCACATCATAACTATGTTAGCATGATTTGGCATGAGATAATCATGCAATGTCATAAGTTGATTGGGCAACCCAAATTGTCATGTTATGATGCAGTTAATTAAGTATTATAATAATAAAAGATGATATAATATCTATTAAATAAATCTATTAGACGTTTCTAAGTATTATATTTTATACCTTTTCAAAAATTTTAGGATATTTGTCATCTATTAAAATGGAAAGTGAAGAAAAATTAATAAAGCAGCTAATTGTATAGTCGTGTCATTTGTGTTAGGGTGGTCTATGGTGTCATCAAGTGGGTCTAAGCATGTTAAATTAATGTGTTTTGTTCGCCATATCATATTATACAAATAATAAATGGTTTGTGTTCATATTTGGGTTTTTGACATAAATGATTAATTGTGTTGTGTTCATGCTTGCTTAAATACTACTTTGTTGTGTAATAGAAGAAAAACATCTTATATCATGTTGAATTCTCCACTATAAATGAATATGAATGTCACCTTGAGTCGGCCATCCTACTCAAGATAATGGGTTGTGCAAGGGTTTATAATTAGTAGGGTTAATTATTATTTAGTTCCTGAGATTTGACCTAATTCATAAATCGAGATTTCTTTTTTGAAAATTGAATTAATAGGCCCCTAGCATTTTATTCCATCAACTTTTTAGTCTTTCTATTAAATTCTCCATTATTTAAAATAATAAATTACTGTTTAGTCCTTAAGGTTTGTTAAAATATAAGTCATGATTAGTAAATTGTCTAACTTTAGATTAATTAGTAATTCACTCTAGACATCAAGAACTCAATAGTATTTGACTCTAACATTTTTTATACCTTTTACTTACTATTTTTTTTTTTTTTTTAATCTTTGACTAATGGTAAATTTAACTTAAGGACTGAATGGTTGACGGAATGATATGTTAGGGACTGATTAGTTCAATTTTCAAAATAGAGATCTTGACTTATAATTAGGTTAAATCTTAGGGACTAATAATTAACCCTATTTAGTATAAGAGCTGACCTAGAATTGCCACAATATTAATTATGGACCCTTGGCATGAGGGAAGTATACTAACAAATAGAGGTGAAATATTAGTATTTAACTTGTCCAAAAGTATAATAACATTGTTACCATGTTACTATACTAGTGGTTATTTTGAGATGCAACTAAATGGTATAAAAAATTTGAGTTAGGACCATGATTGGATGGATCATGGATGCTTGGCATGGGGGGTGAGTGTTCTAACCAGCAAAAGATGAACTGGTTGTTGCAAACAATCCACATTGGCCAGCTGTTGGGTGGATCCTGAGGTCAGGCCTAGTAGGAATAGACTCTTGACAGAGTATTGTGAGTTTGGGAAATATTATATTCCAATTCCACAATGATAACTTGTATGGAATAATTATGGAAAAAAAGCACTTGCATAGCCCATGCCATATATCTCAATATGATTCGTGGGTCCTCTCAATTTCTTGCTTTTTTCTATATTTCTCTGATTATCTATGAAATATTTCTAGTGTCTTTTTTGTTTATTAACAATTGTTACCTATAACAAATGGAACGGTGTAATGTTGCATTAGTCCTCATGTGATGCAATTACGATTATTGGTCATTTGCTGTTATACCTTTGCTTTAGTCATTTATGTAGCCCACATTTTTTAAAGGAACATGTAAGAAATTAGGCCGCTAATTTCCATTGTATGAAACCCTCTTTTTATAGTCACACTTCGGAATTTTTCAATGTATCATTGTATGAAAGCTTTCCTGAAGTGGTATTGCTAGCTAATTGGAGTTCAATCCTTGTTAGGTTTAGTTTTAGGGGAAAAGGACAGGTATTTGTGTGAACAATTTAGGTCTGCAAAGTTGGAAATCAAGACACATGGAAAATCAGAATTGCAGCCTGCTTGCAGTGGAGATTTAGCCCTGAGAATGGTACCTGTGAACTGTGTTTTAGGGAAATTTTTTAAGAATTTTATGGGGAGAGGATTTGTGTTTTAAAGAAGGCTTTCACAAAAGGGAAATTACTGGATACACCCAATGCACATGGAAATAGTGCACCTCCTTTCACAATCATGTGGGGTCCATCTCCCATAAGTTTAGGTAGTAACCATCTGATTTTGAGTACAAGGTGCACTATTTCTATATGCTCAAGGTGCAATGAATAATTTCCCTTCACAAAAAGACATGTATATCCAAAAGACATTAAGCTGATCCTATTTTGGCAAAGCTGAATATCACAAAAGTACCTGTGCTTTTTGAAATAAAAGTTCTTCTGTTTCTAACATAAATAAAAATAAAATTTAGATTCATTGTTAACTACTAAAGTCAATTTACCCAATTATACTCTTTATCATTGGCCATGTGGCAAATTAATAATTGAAAAATTATCCTTGGCATCCATGTGTGCTCCAGCACTTCCTTCATTGATGGAGATTAGGAATTCAAGAAAATTCAAATACAAAGATGCAATAAGATTAGAATTGTGGTCCAGATTTAACATAGGGATAATTAGGAAAATTATAGAGTATTAACTAATCTTTTTTGTGTTAAATTCATGTGTCTAGCTATATATATATATATATATATATATATATATATATATAGATACACATACACATACATACTTATACACACACACACACACACACACACACACACATACACATACATGTATGTAAATGTATGCATATATGTATACATACACATACACACATACATACATACATGCATATACACATACATGTGTATGTATATATATATATATATATATATATATATATATATATATATATATATACATACACATGTATGTGTATATGCATGTATGTATGTATGTGTGTATGTCTATGTGTATATATATATATATATATACATACACATACACACATACATACATACATGTATATACATATGTAGTATGGGACCATCTTTTTTCTAGAGGCAATGATATGAAAGTTGTTCAGTTAGAACAAAAACAAGAGATTCAAAATCTTAGACAAAGACAAGGAAGCACCTGAATCTTATAAAAAAGTATAGTAGAAATTTCATAATATAAGATAGATGGTAGCTAGGAAAAAAGCTATCCGACTCCTTTCCTAATGCGCCTAGGTCTATTGCTATTTCACCGGAGAAAGTCGATATCGATAGCAAGGGCAAAAAGCTACTAAACTGCGGGATAATAGAGATAAAGAAGATAGTCGGGGTCCTTAGGAAGGGAATGCGCTAGTACAATTAGGAAAGTCAGGTGTGACCAAAGTTTGTAAGATTGAGCCCCAAGAGCAATATCGATCGAAGGAAAAAAAGTAAAATTCCCATTGAATTTGCAACCTGAGTCAAAAGAGAAGTCATAAAAAGAAAGGTTCTTTCATGCAATGCATAACGGGCAGGCCTCCTATGGATTCCTCCAACTCATTGAATGAAGGGAGGAGTATGAGGAAGGTCAGCTTTCTATATGAAGATTCAAAAAAAAGAAAAAGGGTCAAACCCTGAAAAATCTGACTTAATGAGGAAAATCTCTTTATATGGTCTCACTTCACCATCTAAAATGCTCGAAACTTCGATTGGTGTTATGGCAAGATAGGATATCTTAGAATAGGTTAGATCTCTCAAGCTCTTCTCTTTCCTTAGTGGCATGGTTCTTTGTGGGCTCCCCCCAAGCAAGTGATTCAATGTCTTTGTAGCTAGCTTGCCTGTAGGGGTAGAAAAGCTAGGTAGCTTGTTCCTGAGTTAAGTAGCTAATTGAATCTGTCATTGCCTAGAAAGTTGCATCAACCAACGGAAAAATGTAGTCACGGCCTGTGCTATAATGATCCCCAAAAGCCCTCCACCCCACCAAAAACTCAACAATTACATTGCCTGCTCGTGACACATAGGGCTTGCTGCGATTCTTTTCTTGCTGTTCATGATTACTCTTAATTAAATAAATGGCGAACAAATTTCGACAAGGGGGAAGGCTTTATCAACCCATTCCCTCGTCGAAATCTGTTCGGTGGCGTCCCATTGGCAGCTCCTACGGAGATCGCTCCGAAGAACTACGCGGCGGTTGTGGCCGGTTGTCCTAAACCGACTGACGAGTCTGCAATATATTTGATTTTGAGGCACGGAAAGATCTCACTATTGCCTGGTAGGACGTTTCCTCCGAGGCCACCCTCTTTTACTTGTTGTTCAAGAGTTCACTCTGCCTTCCTTCCACTCACGGTACACCTACAATCGGAATGGCTGGTGAAATAGTTCAACTAGGCCTGTAATCAAAGGCTTCCAAGACCTTACCACCGGAGTTAATGAGTGCAGCAAGGAAAGCAGGTAATGAGCTAGACTAAGACGAAGAGGCGGGGGAACATAGCTTTTTTATATGTATATGCATGTATGTATGTATGTGTGTATGTGTATGTATACATATATACATACACATACACACACACACACATACATACATACATACATATACACTAGGGGTGTAAACGAGCCGAGCCGAGTTAAGCTTTTGCTTGTTCAGGCTCGGCTTGTCTATTTTTTTCTAGGCTCGAGCTTGAGCTTGAGCTCGGATCGAGCTTGGAAATCTTGCTCCAGCTCGAGCTCATTTTATCATAGTCTAGCTCGAGCTCGGCTCATGAAAAGCTTGTTCATAAAATTAAACGAGCTTGGCTCATGAAAAGCTTGTTCATAAAATTAAACGAGCTTAGCTTGAGCTGGAGCTCGTTTTGAAGCTCAAATTTGAGCTCGTTTTAAATTGGAGCTCGAGCTCGTTTGAAGCTCACTTTGAAGCTGAAGCTTGAACTTGAGCTTGTTTATGGCTCAACTGCTTATATTCATTTCTTAATAACAAAAAACACAAACTAAAATATAACCATAAAATCATTACTTGTCCCCAAAAGAAATAAATAAAAACATTATCCAATCATAAAATATAATTTCACAATAGTAGAGATCCATCGCCATCATTGCTAAATCTTGCTCAAGAAAATATCATAGAACCTGCAAAATTAAATATGCAAATTAAGTTCACATAAACTATTTAAAAACTTATAAAAAATATAAGCATAGCTATAAATGAGATTCACAATTCATATTTATTCTTCATTTTGAAATTCACATAAACTATTTAAAAATCATAAAAAAAAAAAAATAATGGAGATTGAATTTAGTCTAACTCAATTCACGAGATAGAATGTAAACTTAAAATACAAAGAAAAGATACAATCACATGTCTTACCAAACATGTAGAAATAGCTTTATGGCAATCCATATTCAACAAAATCCTTCTTCTCCTATAAAACAAATATAAATATATCATATAAGAAATCATAATAACACAACAAACATAAATAGAAATATTCAATTAAAAAGGAACAATAAAAATTACTACTCACTTTTGATTTCTTCTTGATGCCATAAAAAGCTTTAAGCCAATCTTCACCACACATTAATGCTTGGACTGTTTCTACTCCCAATGATGCACGGTGTTGCTCAATAACTCTACCACCAGCACTAAATGCAGACTTTGAAGCTACACTGGTAATTGGGATCGATAAAATGTCACAAGCCATGCTTGACAAGATTCGAAACTTTAGATTATTTGCTTTCCACCATTCTAGGACATCAAAAGGAGGATCTACATCACCATTATAAATATGAACACCGTCTTCCAAGTATGTATCTAATTTTGACTTCGCCAATTGAAAGGTATCCACATTTCTTATGAAACTATAGAATTGTGCCCTTCCCCTAGATTTTCCTTTCCCCTGCCCAAATGAACCTGAGCTTTCACTGCGGCTTTCATTTTCAATTGGCTTCTCAGTATACTTTTGTTTGTTGGCCTCAACATGCTCATCATAAAGCTTGTACAACATTGAACGAGCCAAGCCAATTTGATAGGGAGCATCCTCTTTTGAATAGATCTTAGTATAAGTCCACTCAACTAACTTCATTTTATTTCTGGGATCTAAAATAGCTCCAATTGCAATCAACAAATTACTATCACCCCAATACTTGTCAAATTTTTTCTTCATCTTTTCAGCCATTGCACACATAAACTCATCTTCACTTGCACTTTGTTTATCCAATAAAGTTTGATGTTCCTAAGTTCAGGAAGAAACAAATTTGAAGTTGGATATTCTGACCCTGAAATAATATTTGTGATCTCATAGAATTCTTCAAGAAATGAGCACACAACTTAACTTTTTTCCAACCCTCTTCACTTGGCAAATGATAATAACTTAATTCCCTTTTTTGATATCGAGGGAACACGTCCTTGAACTCCAAAGCAATTGCAAGCATAAAATAAGTTGCATTCCATCTTGTGGAACAATCAGAAATAAATTTTTTCTTAGTCAACTTTAACTACTTAGCAATATCACTAAAAGTTGTAAGACGAGACACAGATCTAGTGACATGCTTCACACATTCACACACATTATGAATAATAACATCAATTTCAGAAAGCTCATCTTGCACTAAAAGATTCAAAATGTGCGCACAACATCTCACATGAAACAATTTTCCATCAATAAGAAGACTGTTTTGGTAGCTCAAATTATCTTTCAACATATTCACAGCAGAATCATTATAACTAGCATTATCAACTGAAATTGACATCAACTTCTTCTGAATTCCCCACTCAATCAAACATTTATAAATCTCATCACAAATTACAAGTCCTGAATGTGGACGAGGCACATTGCGAAAGCTCAAAATACGCTTTTGCAAATTCCAATTAGAATCCACAAAATGACAAGTAACAACCATATATTCCACATCTTGCACAGATTTCCACAAATTAGTAGTAATACTAACCCTATCCACATCTTTCAATAATGCCATTACCTTCTTTTTCTCATGTTCGTAGGTAGCTATGCAATCATTTTTTAAAGTTACTCTACTTACACTTTTCCAATTTGGACTCAGTTCTCATCAACAAATTAAACACTTCATACTCGGCGAATGAAAAAGACAACTCATGAACTAAAATCATATGAGTAAAAATTTCTCTAACCTTAGCATGATCATATGTCCAATTTGGAACTGCATTCACACTTTTTGACTTTGCTATGGTTGAAGAGATAGTGATTTGCTTTTGCCCCTTCATGGCTAATTGTCTAGCTATACAACCTTTCAAGTGACGGATATATTGCTACAAAAATTTGGATTTGAGGAGCAGTGGCATTGGGCTTCACGAGATAGATAGAGAGGGATACTGACATTGAAGTAGAGAGTTGGTGCTTGTACCTGAGCTTCACAAGAGTAGGTGAGGGCGGTTAGCAGTGGTGGTGGCGGTAGGGAAAGATATCAGTGGTGGCTAGAAGTGACGGGAGTGGCTAAAGGGAGAAATTAGTGAGGAGCAAGGTAGCGGTGGCTAGACATGAAGCGTGAAAAGAGAAGGTAGAATTGACTTGCCGCAGAAATTAGGGTTATTGATTTACAGGGTTTGGGAAAAAATAAGATTAAAAAAAAAATCAAAAATGGTATTTCTTGAGTGAAACTCAAAACTACGTAATTTCAATTAAGTAGTTTCAAAAATGGTATTTTGAGTAAAAATAAAACTAAGTAATTTTAAATAAAATGATGTAGTTTAGAGTTTAACACTAATTTGTATAATTATTAACAATCATTAAAACTACATAGTTTCATATCAAAATGATGTAGTTTCATGATATAATTATATAATAGGCAATTATTATATTAATAAATTAATGATTTTTCACTATTTTTTGGATGAATTAATGTAAAAACTCTATTAACATAATTATATTAGTATTTTACTGCATTCAAATAATTTTGATCTTAACTTATATAGTAGTTAAAACTAATACATAATTTCTTATAATCATTTTCTAACTTGTTTTTAAACTATTATCTTATTGCAAATACTTTCTTATTAATAATGCATCACAACTATATTAATTAATAAAAAAGTTATTTTTAAAGATTATAATATTAAATTATATAATATTAACAAAAGCTTGATATAAAACCTTATTAGTGTCATACAAATATAATTACAATTAACATGACAATATTATCGGACTTACATACTAATTCATCATATTACTAATACATCATACTATTTTGTTATCACTCATTAATTAATCATAAAATATTATTATTATTATTATTGATAAATTCTTTTTTTAGAAAACTAAATTCTCAACTATTTGGTGAAATTATATATATATATATGTATATACACACACACACACACACACACACACACACACACATATATATATATATATATATATATATATATATATATATGTATATGTATATCTACATATACATATTTATATATATATATGTGTGTGTGTGTGTGTGTGTGTATTCATGAGCCTATTAATCAAGCTAGCTCATGAGCTTAATAATCGAGCTTTTTCGCGAGCCTATTAATCGAGCCGAGCTTGCCTTTGCTCAAGCTCGGCTCATTTATTAGACGAGCCTTAAAGTAAGGCTCAAGCTTGGCTCGTTTATAAAACGAGCTGAACGCAAACAAGCTTTTGTCGAGCCAAACACTGAGCCGCTCGCGAACGGCTCGGCTCATTTACACTCCTAACACACACACACACACACACACACACAGATATATGTGTGTGTGTGTGCGTGTGCGTGTGCGTGTGTGTGTGCGTGTGTGGGTGCGCGCGCGCGCGCGCATATGTACATGCATGTGTGTATGTGATATATATGCGCGCACACACGTGCGTACGCACGCACACAGAGTATATATATATATATATATATATATATATATATATATATATATATATATATATATATATATATATATATATATATATATCTGTCTCTCTGTGTGTGTGCACGCGCGCGCGCGCGCGCACATGTCTATACATATATATATATGTATATGTATATGTATGTAGCTAGTCTGTTATTTTCAAAATCAGGGGAAATTCTGTAATATCTACCTTTGCTGGAAAATCTATTCAGATTTGTTTAGGTGTCTTTATTTTTAATATTAAGTCTTATTTTGAGTCTTTGTTTGTTTAGGAAGAATTTATTTCTTTTAAGTTTGTTTTAGGAATCTAAATCCTTATAGGATGGGGGCTAGTTTGGAAGTCCTTTACTTAAGGTTTAGCGTTGTTTGAGTCTATAAATACCTAGCATTGTAATGTTTTTAATTAATCTTTGTTGTTGTATTAAAAAAACCAGTAATTATGCTATTTTGAGTTGTGTGATGCTATTCAACCCTAGGCGTGATGCTATGGGATGTTGGGGCGTGATGTCCAATGAAGTTTAAGTGTGAAGGTTAAACTATTTTATCCACTTTTTTGTTACTGTTCATAGTGCTTTAGTTTCTCCATTACAGCCCCACAATTCTCTATTATTGCTTAATTTTGCTTCTCAAACTCCATTCTCTACAAACCCTAGCCTCCTGTCTATAGTTTCTACTTGTCCTAATAACCCAAACCCTAGCTTCCTGTCCTGCGTCATTCATGTAATATCAGTAGATTTTCTATGTATGGAAAATCTTCCTCTTCCTCTTTTTTTTTTTTTGCCAAATCCTCTTCATCTTGCATGTAGCTTGAGTTACCATTTTATTTGATTGATATTGTTGAATTTTAATGACAAATGATTGGTGATTGATAAATTCTCTCATGTCCTTTTCTCTTTCTTTCTCTCGTGCGCTTTAGATTGATACATGACTTTCTTGAGAATAGCATAGTGTACCTATAGTTGCCTGATTTCAGAGATGTTATTTTCCAGCTTAGAGGATTTATCTTCTTGAATATTTATTTAGAATATGAAATCCTAGTAAATCTCTAAAATTCTCGCTGTTCATCCATCATTGCGGATTAAATATGTGTGAGGCTGATATTTTTTGTTTGCTTTTGAACTTTTTTCATTTGGCTTGGTCAAGTAATTTGAACAACTTATTTGTCACTCATCTTTCCCTCTTTCTTCATTATGCGATAAAGAGTATATTTATATATAACAGTGTCTAGAGAGAGGCACAAATAGATTTGTTGGGAAATGAATCCCATATCGAATAATAACAAAATGTATAAAAGATTTATAAGTGAGTAGGTGTTGGACTTAGTACAAATTAATTGATTTTGTACAAGTGGGTTCTAATATTTGCTCACTTATTAGTCCACGTATGTATGTGCCCATAGACTTTAATATAGTATTAGAGTTTTATGTCCAAACGGGCTGGATCCTGAGACTCATGTTCAAGACCCTCGTTGTTGGACTGATGATGATGCCAGTCCGAACCGAAATTGAAAAAGAGATGCCAGCCAGTTCATTTGTAAGCAAGTGTCAACTGACTTGTTGATGTTGGTTATGGGCTAAGCCCATTGCACTTGAGGAGGTGTGTTGGGAAATTAATCTCACATCGAATAATAACAAAATGTATAAAGGATTTACAGGTGAGTGGGTATTGGACCTAGTACAAGCCAATTGGTTTTGTACAAGTGGGTTTTAACACTTGCCTACTTATAAGCCCACGTATGTACAGGCCTATGAGCTTTAATAAGATCAAAGGAAGTAAAATGAATGAGTGGATTAATAATGTCCATGTATCTGTCTTTATTGGTGGAATAAAGGACATGGATCTATCTCAACCTATTGACTCAGTGGGTAGGAGGGTTTAATAGATGGTCTTTCTTAGACATTTGTGTTCTACGAAGAATATCCTTAATTTTCCATCAAAAAGTTCAAAAATACAAAGTATAGTATTGTATTTTCCTTACTTCACCTTCGTGCACCTTTCCTTCTCTTATGGTACACTGTCAAACAATATGATAATACTCATGTAAGGCTTAGTTGAGTTGAGTTGTATGTTTGTGTTTATTTGATTTTGTTCTATTCCGTTTATATAGTTGTGTAGAAGGTTAGCTTTTTCATATTAGTTGTGCAATGCACATAAGCCTGTAGAATTGAACGGTTATTCAGCGTATAAATATAAAAGAAACATAGTATGCAGTACCCCTTGGAAACATGCTATATATTATCGGATTGGGTAGTGTTAGTGGTATCACTCAATGTTTGTAACTCATCATTTTCCCAAACCTACGATCCTGCCCTTGGAGTAAGTTTCAACAGACCTAACCATCAAGGTATTGTGTGGAATTGGTTGATGCTTGTGAATTGGATCAAATTAAAATTTCAAATCAGCAATTAGGCTTATTCTTTGTTCTGTTTTAACATAAGAGACTCACCACAATACATTGAGTAGTTTAAGAACCATGAAACCACCAAGGCATTGCTTTTATAAGTGCATTGGCTTATTATTTCAAAGCAGTCCCTTTTATACTTGTTAATGTAATAGACTCACCACAATAAATTTGCATACCTTGCTTAAATCTTGCAACTGCATTGTTATGTATTGGAGCCAGTAATATATTTTGTTAGTAAATATTTGAGTTTTGACAATAACAGGTGGAATACAAAGACCATTCTTTGGGTCAGAAACGACTTACATTTGCAGAGGCTCCAAATGAGGCCCTTCCATTGAATTGCAGACCTAATTTTGTTGCTGCATGGTTGACCAAAGATAAATTTAAGGTAGGGTTTGCAAAGCTTCTAGTCTCACTCATATTTAGCAATAGGATTCAATTTTCATATGTTAATTTTTCAAGCTTGATTAATTTTTCAAACTTGACACTTTAAATTAAAATGGCTTGCATATTATTAGGTTGGTGGATACATGTATACAGCCAATCCTCTTTACAGTTTAGAGTCAAATTTTTGCTTAGATCTGTGACCACTATCTTACTGTTTTTGCTCTTATTTTCTTTTCATGGAGGACAGATTTAAATAACCTGTTCTACTTTGATTTTTTAAGAAATTAAAGGGTCAAAATTGAAAATCCAGGGCTGATTTTACAATAACTCAGATCTGGATTGGGGATTGAGGAATGGAAAAGGGAAAAAAAACTTCTAAGAGTCACACTTAGAAGGTCTAAGAGTCACACCTTGGGTTGAATTGAGTCACAAAATTCTTAGCAATAGTGCAGGACTTATTATATTGAATCTGAAAACTGAACTCAATCTCAATTGATACAAGGAGGTATTTATAGACTTGAAACTAATCCTAATCACACTTGTATTAAGAATCCTAAACTAGGACTAGGACAGATATAATCTAACTAGAAAATACTAATTCTATTAGGACTCCTAAATTAGACTGAATAATAAAAAACTACTAAAATAATAATTGAACAACGATTTCCAGCAATGCTAGAAATTACAGAAATGCCCTTAATATCTAAAGTAATGAACCAGCAGCTGCATTATATAAATATACCTATCATAACTGAAATTACTTTGTAATTTCTCCAATAAATCCCATATTAAATCTAACACATAATTCTAAGCTTGAATCCTTGAATTTGAAGTTTCTAGTCTTCCTATTCTCCATAATCTTTTCAGGTAAATAAAACTTATGATTGCTGGTACACTGCTGGCATTTCCAAAGTGAGCTTATATCGTGATGGGTTCTTCCATTGTCAAGCAAAAGATCCACCTGTTCTTGAGATGATTAAACATTATTTTATCCTGTAAGTAGTGTGCTTTCTCCCCTTTAAGTCATTTTTCATTTTATTTATTAGTATGATTTGTTGATCTGGCTGGGTTAAAGATGGTTTCAGTGCTTGCTTGTATTCTGTTGTAACATGGTATTGGTTTATTCTTTAACTCTAATATTCTAATTTGGAAGCATTTTTCTTCTATTCTTTTATTTATTATATTTTGAGGTTTTGTTTTTAACAACCAAAAGAAACTGAAGGGGCAAACATTAGGTACATTGGACTTTTATAGAATAATAAAACCAAGAGAGAATTGGTTGCCTTTTCACAGTCAGGTCAACCATTGATTATATTCATTTATTTGATAAGATTACAAAAAAAAAAAAAAAAAAAAAAAAAAAAAACTCTTATCAATCGAAAATGACGGGAAATGTAAAATACTAGACATCTCTGTTAACTCCTCCAATCTTTGAGGTGGACTTAAAGAAGCCAAGTTGTGGCTCAGCAAAAATGAAGCTTGCAGTTGATAGTCTTTTAGTAAAGATCTTGGGCATTTGGTCTTAACTAGGAACTAGATTATCCTTTTCTAACCTATTTTTTTGTTTTTCCTTGTCTAGATGCTCTCAAATCCTCTTTTCTAGATGCTCTTTTGTTTGATTTTTATAGAAGCAATTGTTGCCTATTATTTTAGCTTTGCATGAATTGATCTAAGATTAGGGTTAAAAAGACATGTTAACATCTTAATCTTAATAGATTTTAAACACTGATTCAACAATTCTAAATATTTTATGTTATCAATTCTGTGTAGTTGTCTTCTATAGGATTAATCATTCTTATTTTATTTCATTTGTGCCTTGTGTCACTTGGGCGTGCACCTTGCACATTAGGCTCCCGGACTTCTTTGCACCTTAATGCACCTTACACCTTTAATAACTATGCTAGGTAACTAAATTACAACCCACGAAAACACAGAAGTATGGCTTTCCAGACAGCTTGCCCAATCAGCAACAGTGTATGTAGACAGATATATTAACAGTAGATGACTTATGCAACTGAAAACTAAAGTCTATAGTTCCTTTAATATACTTACTCTGTTCCAAAAAGATTTTTCACCATTCCTTTTTAGAATGTCCCAAAATGCTTGCTCACTTTAAAAATTGACATAGGGATTTGTCCATTTTATTCTTATTAATTGAAAAGTATAATACTTATTTATTTTCAAAATTAATAAATAAGGTAGTAATAAATGAGTATAAATAAGGGTACAAGTGGAAATATAATAAAATCTATGAGTTAGTAAGCAATTAATAATATTTTTTTAAACTGTGTGAGAACAAAAGTGGACAATCTTTTTGGGACGGAGAGAATATCATAAAATATGTTTAATAGCTTGCCAGTGAATATCCAGTTGTGAGTGCATGAATTGCCTGTGTTAACAATATAGGATATTTAAGACCTTGTAAAAGTGAGATATTGTGAGGGTCATGGACTGTTCACAAGCATGTCCTACCAAAATATTTTGATTAGCAGCAGTAGTAGAATCTGGCTTTGGGCCGGCCAACTGTGATCATTCCAGAATCACCTGCATACTTTCATTGAGATAGAAATATCTCCTTTCCATTATGATCCACTGGAACTCCCAGAAAATAGTTAAGACTAATCCCATCTCAGGATTTGTATTTTTCTAATTCTTCTTGTACATAGCCATCCAGCTGCTGGCAAACACTTTGACTTAATAATAGCCCAAATAGATGGAAAAATTTTGGGGCTTTTTCTTGTTCTCTTACAGCAATAGTGCCTTTTACTGTGAAGTTCCGTGAAGAAGTTCCTAAAGGCAAAAAAAAAAAAAAAAAAAAAAAAAACTAATTATAGAAAAGATGTTTAAACTTTAGTACTTTATGCAATTTTGTCATAGAACTTTTAATTTTGGCAATTTCATGTAGCAACTTGATAGGTCAGATTTTCACACACCATCAGGAAAAGAATAATATGTGAGGTTGTACTAAAAGTAGTGTGAAATTTTTATGATACTATTATTCTCAAAGTCAACATTATTTGGATTCGATCTGAAGTAATATTTTTTTTCCATGTTATATCATTGAATTCTGGTTGCAGAGGGCTGTACATTCATTCCCAGTCTCTTAAGTTGAATACATTCATTTGTATTTTAATAAGTTGAATACAACAGTTCCTGTTTCTAAATGTTTAGTTGAAAACGAAGGCCTGTGATTGAATTAAGAGTTTCCTTGTATTCATCTGTTAGTATCTGTTTGTTGCCTTCTTGGTAATTTAATTATTGCTCATGCACTCAGGTTCATAAAGATTTTACACTCGTTCTTTGTTAAGAAGAAGGGAAAAGCTAATCATTGGAGGTGGGAAACAATAGGTGGCATTGTTACTGGTTTTACAACTTCCTTGATCTCCATCAGCTTTATAAGAATCGTACAACATATGAAATCACGGTTGCCTCAAAGCTATGTAGCAGGGATAGTTATACAAACCATTAAAACTGTCTTCATCAACCGTACTTGTTTTCTTGTGGCATACTTTTCCATTGTCGGTTGGTTAGTAATCCAGTACGGGAAAAGGCTTGGTCTCCCTGAAATTTACAGAGCATATAATTACTAGGTTGGCAGCTGGCATCCTTCCTTTTTTCTTTTTTCCCTTTCTTCTTGCAAGTGCTAACTCTCTTTGTTTCAACTGTTGCTTGAATGCTGCAAATTTCAAACTCGCAGGATACAGCTGCACTGAGCGAGGATGTACAAGTAGGTGCTGGCTTGATGTATAATGTATCTGTCGGAATAGCAAGTTTGCTCCATATCAAATGGAAGTTCATAGATTCGAACCTCAGAAAACCCTTATCGATTAAATTTCTGTACATCTGATGACCCACATATATATATGTGGAGAAAATAATGTATTTGGTTGATAAAAGTAGTCTTCGTTGTATAGGGCATGTCATAATATGAAAACAACACCAATTGTATTAGCTAGTCTTATCTTCTGTTGAAGGTTGAGGAATTGATTAGAAGCAGCATGTCATAATATGAAAACAACACCGATTGTATTAGCTAGTCTATCTTCTGTTGAAGGTTGAGGAATTGATTAGAAGAAAAAGAAGAAAATAACCACGTAGGGATATTTGGTCATCTCTCTCTATCTTACAAGGTTTCATGAACAGTGCATTCCCATATTTTCTTTAGCTTTTTCTATGCTGGATATTTATCTACATACAGCGCATATGATTATTGTGAATTTCGAGTTGTCATATTCATTATCAAATATTAAGTATTTCATAAAATAAAAATATTTTAATTAATAATTAAACAAAAATTTAATGAGTTTTTATGAAAATTAAAATCAAGTCAATAAAAAGATTTTCATATTGTAGTTTGTTGATAGTCATATTGGTATCAATAAAATAAACTATGAATAATAAAGCAATCAGCATTTATACTGTAAAATTTAAAATCTAAAGTTATAAAATATAAATGATGAATATTTTAATTGCTGATTAATATTTTCAAGTTTTCAATTAAGATAAACAAATTTAAAAATAAATACGTCTTGCAATATAACTTTTTTTATTTAAAAAAAAGAGGTGAAGTTAACGGAAAAAAATTAAGACTTGTATTAAATAGAATTATAAATTCGTGTATTTATTACTTGTATTCTTAACTTTACCTTTAATTTCAACTTATTAGGTAGAGTAACTATGTTAATAAAAACATCTGTTAAGATGATACGTGAAAAACAAAATAAAAAAAAACAACATAGAAGAAAAAGCACACTTAATAATAACAAAAATAAAAAAAATAGTTGACTATTTTTTTTTATCCTTTATAAACAACGAAAAAGAAATATCAAAAAAATGAAAAATTTTTTAATTAAAATTTTAGGTTTGTATACTTCTAAATGAAAATTTTTGAATAAATAATTTTTTTTTTAATTTGATTCAAGAAAAATGAAAATTTTTTAATTAAAGTTTTATTTTTTTAATTTATCCCATTAGTGAAATTTCAAATTTGTTAATAATAGTAAACCATGAATTATCATTTAAATAAAAAATAATAAAAAAAATTAGAATGCACATAAATTTAATACATCATATATAAATATAAAAACAAGCTATTAACACGTAAAAACAAAGCAAATTAAACTAAAAACATTAAAAAAAATCTATTAACATGTAAAAGCAAAAAATTGAACTAAGAACTAATAAAAAATATACTTGAAGAATTAATTTATACAATAAATATATAAATAAAAATTAAGCCATTACTATGTAAAAAAAAATTGAAGTAAAACTAATAAAAAATGTAGTATATCGAATATGAGAGATTGATATTTTAAATGAAATGAGAGATTGATATTGTGAAATGAATAAGAAAATGGGATAATTATAGTATCATAAAAATGTAATTGTAGTGAAATTATTTATCACAATTATTAGTGAAATATGAATTAGAATTATAACTATTATTCATATTAGGATTTTCCTTAGTTTTTTAATATACTTTGTCTTTGATTAAGACACAAAAAGTAAAGTATACAAAACAAATCAATTTAAGAATAAAAGTTTTTATTTTTTTAATCTTTTACGTTAAAAATTATGTCCTTAATAGCAATTCATAAATTTTGCCTTTTAAAATTAAAATTTTAATATATATTATAGGTGTTACAGGTTTGCCATTGTAGTGAAATTGCTATCTTCTATTAGTTTTTTTTTCCTTATTTTTTTCATATATTACAAGGTTATTTTATTATTTCAAATTTATATAATACTGGTTTTTTTTTTATCACATACATTGCACGTTGTTAATAATTATTTATTTTAGCAAAATTATAAATATCTAAAACAATTTTATATAATTATATTTAAAATAATAACTCATTTAATTCTTCTATTTGTATAATATTTATGAATTTGAAATATTATTGATATTTTGACAAATTAATTCTTTTTCATATTTAGTTATATGCGCTATTATTTCCTTAAATTTTGCTAAAATTTAAACATTAATATATATATATATATATATATATATATATATATATATATATATATATATATATATATAACCTCAGTGTTCATTAAATTTTTATCAAACTAACATCAACTGCCAATAACTAAGGAGTGATGTTAATTGATAAAAATC
Source organism: Reutealis trisperma (assembly GCA_947687605.1). Classification (NCBI taxonomy): domain Eukaryota; kingdom Viridiplantae; phylum Streptophyta; class Magnoliopsida; order Malpighiales; family Euphorbiaceae; genus Reutealis; species Reutealis trisperma. The sequence continues at coordinate 18,859 of CANTUT010000952.1, forward strand.
AATTTATTGAACTGAACTGATGAAATTCAATTAAATTAGTTTGATTAAGTAAAATGATCGATTTGATTTGATTAAAAAATATAAAATTTTCAATTCGCTTAAGAAATTTTATTTATTGAATTAACCGAACTGACTTATTTAATTATTTTCTTTATCTTTTTAGATAAAGAAACTAGGAATTTTAATGTACTAATAAGTTTATATATGTTATGATATATTATAAGATTTGATTGATGTCTTTCCATATACATGAATATTCTAGTTTCCATATTAGTATTGATTGTATTTTTCTTATTGGAAAAACTTCCTATTTCTTTTATTTTCTTTATTGGAAAAGCTTCCTATTTCTTTCTCTTCTGTACTCTATATAAAGGGTTTAATACTATTGAATGGAACAACTAGAAAAACTATTCTCTTCTCTATATTCTTTGTTCATGTTCTTCTCCATTTTATTTATAACACGCTATCAGCATGAATTGTTTTACAATATTGTTCATAATTTTGGATAGCTTGTGGTTTGCTACAACCCAGCTAAGGCGAAAAATTTGAAGAAATAAAATTCAAGATTTATGGTAAACAATTTTTATCTAATTAATTACTATTATTATTAATATTTATGTATCAAATATTTTTTTTAAGAAAAAAAAAACTAAATCGTTTTTTTTAAAAAATCGTTTGAACATATTGGGCTAATTAATTTGAAGAAATCATTTTTTTTCTTCTCTCTTATAATCATTTATTTCAAATCATTTTTTTTAGATTTATAAAGATTTGATATACTACTTAATAATTAATCAATTAAATTCTAGTTCCTGAAGAACTAGCATTATATTTTAAATACTAGTTCCTGAAGAACTAGTATTATTTATAGTTCCTAAAGAACTAATTAAATAAATAACTAAGTTATGAGTTTCTAGAGAATTAGTATTATATTTTAAATTCTAGTTCCTGAAAAACTAGTATTATTTATAATTCATGAAAAACTAATTAAATAAATAACTAAATTATGAGTTCCTGAAGAACTAATAATAATTACAGTTCCTGAAAAACTGGTATTCCTTATAGTTCTTGAAGAATTGGTATTCTCTACAGTTTTTGAAAAACTGATATTCTCTACAGTTCCTGAAGAACTGATATTCTATATAGTTCCTGAAAAACTAATTAAAGTAAATAAATTCATTAAAGAATCATTAAATGTTCCTGAAGAACTAAATGCATTGTCTACAAGTCTTTAAAAGACTGATTTTATTATGATTTTATATTAGACAATGTTAATTAATGGGTCTCGACATCATGAGTAAGAATTATTTATACTAGTGTCACTCCTTCGAGTAATCAAATAAATAAAATAGACATCCTTGAAAAATTGATATTTTATGTTCCTGAATAACTAATAAATTTGATTTAAGCTACACGCATTGAATAAATTGGATATCAATAAAATACCTGCGTATGACCATAATATTAAGGTAAACCCTTTTATTTTGATTTTTCTGTTTTGGGTGTTTCATTGTTGTTTATATGTATTGGAATGATGGGTATGGCTTATTTGATTTACCAACCAAATTGCAACTTTTAATTGGTTATCAATTATAACAACATATTTTATGCATAGTTTTAAAGTCATGGCTTATAATTTTTTTTTTGGCATAAAATCCGACCCTAAATTATTCATTTATTAATTGATTGACTTGCTTTATGGGAAAATGGTGATATTGCGTTCATATTAATAGGTTTACTTGATTCATTAAATTGAGATTGATTCTACTAGTGTATATATTATTACATATTCTTCGGTCTTAGCATCTCAACTCAAAATTTATTTTATGGACAATACATGTCTCATATATATATATATATATATTTGTTAGTTGAATAGCCTACAAGAAAGTTGTGTGTGTTATATATGTTTTGAATTTACTTATGTCAATGTGTATTAGATGTGAAAACAATTAGAGATTTAAATGTGAAATGAGATTAATATAAATTATATAAGTAACATGGTTTTGTTAATTTGTGAATTGATGAATTTATTTCTGGATTGCATACATTGTTGGATTTATGTTGGTATAGAGAAGCATAATTAGTGCTTACCTTTCCTTGGTGTGATAAATTATGAATTTAATGTTTGTTAAAATTAATATTAATTTATTTTCTGATTGGTCTATTTAGATATATTTTAAATATATGCAAATTAATTTATTTAAATAAAGTGAAGTATAGTGAATTAAAGTTTGGTTGATAATTTTTATATGCTCTTGAATTCAATGGAAATAATTATTGATGTAAATTGTTGATAATGAAATGCATTTAGATGCTAGCAAAAGCAAAAGCTATTATCTACTTAAACCTCATTTAAGTGAGGATTTAAAGGTTGAATATCTTACTATTAATGATTTTTATAATTTCTAGAAGAGTTTTAAAAATAGATATAATCACTTAAAAATATGTGGTGCTACCATAAACTCAATATGATTAGTTAAATCTACACCTACAAGACTTGAAGTCTATTTGAGAATATAATTCAACCATGTTTAAAATTACTTCACAGCTGAAATTGTGCAGTAATAAAGTTACGTGCTCCTGTAGTAGCAGTATAAGAAGTGAAAATTTACAAATATTATTTTTCTAGTAGTTGCAAAGAATAATTATTAATAAAAAAATTATCAAACAATGCCCACTAGTACAACTGTATTCATTGAAGTGAATACTATAAATCATTTGGTAGATAATGAGAATTCTGAAAGGATAATTGCTAACGAGAAATCATCAAATAATGCCTACTAGTACAACTATATTCCCTGAAGTGAATACTATAAATCATTTGGTAAATCATGAGATTCTGAAAGAGGAACTGCCCATATAGAGGAACTGCCCATATAGAGGACACAACTCAATTCAATATTGATGATTTTATGTAAACTCCTTGAAGGAGTAATTTGCAACGATTTTATAAGTTATGTATTATAATGAGTTATTTAATTACTATTTTATCCCTAGTATACATGCACAATATATTGCGTTGAACTTGCAGTTCAAGCATTGAACTTATAGTTCAACAATTAAAAGTTTGGCATGAATGCCATTGTATACATCATATATACTCTCCCTTGAAACTTATATAAGGACATGAGTCATAAATTTTTTCTGTGCCATGAATATATTAAATCTATCTCAATGTGCGATAATGGGTTCACAAAAGAGACTATGAATTTATTTTGATGAGGCATATTTTTCGACATTAGGGGGAGGAAAAGCACCTAAAGTGCTAAAAAATGTCGAGAAATTTATTAGAAGGAAAACCCTTTAAATAATTTTGGTCCATGTACAAGTTAGAGTGAACCAGAAGTTCACAAAATAATATAGTTGCAACAAATTGCAACTTAACTGCCAAATGCATTTATAGATGCTAAAAGAGTGACAAAATCTCATATTACAGCTACTAATACCCTAGCAAGGGTTGTGATTCCAATTGCAAATAGAAAATCAATCAATCTCACTACACGCCAGAAGCGTGGATAGTAAATTGGAACTAAAGACAAAAATCCGCTGAAAAGAAAAGCAGCGCCACTCATAAAATCTCCTGAAGAGAAACCTCCTGAAGAGGAAGATCTCAGTCAAAGAGCTATAGCTAATTATGAGACACAGACTGAGACAACGAAACAATTAGATCCTCCAGATATGGCTTCTGGAGTTGATGATCATATAAATGAAAACTATGAGATCTCAATTATTTTGTGATATAAGAAAGAGTTGATAGAAATTTAATTATTGTCGACGATGAATTTGCCTCAATAGTAGCTTTTGCTGTTACAAGAGAAAATATGAATCCATAATCTATAAGTATAACTGAATATTAGCATAAACATGATTGATCACCAGGGAATGAGGCAATTAAAGTAGAGCTAGACTCGTTCTATCATTGATTATGAGAAAAATAATTCTCTTATTATGGAAATCATCATGTTCCAATACTTAATTAATATGGCAGTTAATGAAAGGCTTATTGTACGCCTTATGAAAGTCCCAGAAGGACTAAGTATATCATAAATGAATACACATTAAACATGTGACATATATTTCATCAAATTGCAAAAATCTATGTATGGATTAAAGCAATATGGACATGTGGTATTATTGTTTTGAGTAAATTCTTATTGAAAGAAAGATATGTGAATAATACACTATATCCATTTGTATTCATAAAAGGCCATAGAATGGTATATGTTATTATTGCAGTATAAGTTGATTTAAATATCAATGTGACTCCTAATGAACTCAAATAAGTATGTACCTGTTTGAAAAGTGAGTTTGAGATGAAAAATTTAAAGGAAATGAAATTTTGTATCGGCTTGCAGACCGATTATTAAGGAGTCCTAATACACCAGTATACTTATGTGGAAAAGATATTTAAGCAATTTTTGCATGGATAAATCTTCTCCCTCAAGCACACCAATAGGTGGTCCGCTCACTAGAAGTGAAGAGAGACCCTTTTAGACCTAAAAAGATAATAAAGAGCTGTTTGGTCTTGAAGTACCATATATAAGTGCTATAGGGCACTCTTGTGTCTTGCAAATTGCATCAGGCTTGATATTGCATTTGCAAGAAAAATTCCTAGCTAGGTATAGCTTTGCACCTACAAAGAGATATTAAAATGGTGTAAAAAGTTATTTTCAATATACTATTAATATTATAATTCATATTTGAAATTGGTCTACATGCGAATATTGGTTATTTGCTTAGTCTCTATGATGGTAGATTTTAGACTGGCTATGTATTCACTTATAGTGGTACTGCAATTTTATAAAGATTTTTATGGTCCTGAAGTACCTCACTAAAAGATACTCCCATTGTATTTTGAGAATAATGCAATTTGTATTGCACAAATTAAATGTGGTTATATTAAGGGTAACGAAGTAGACATAAACTTCAACCAAATTCTTGTATATACATAAGCTCCAGAAGAGATATCCACCAAATTTGCTTGAGTGACAATTTAATAGACTTATGTACTAAGTTTTTACCTAATGTGGTATTTAAACGGCATCATTTCATCAATTAGTATACGCCGTGTTAAAATCTGTCATCATCAGGGGGAGCGAATTAGTATATGATTGTACTCTTTTTCCTTAGTCAAGTTTTTATCCCACAGGGTTTTATTGGACAAAGGTTTTAACGAGGCAATCTGTGCAATGAAAAAATAGCGCATGAAATATACTCTTTTCCTTAAATATGTTTTTCCCACTGGGTTTTCTAATAAGATTTTTAACGAGTTATATTCATAGCGCAAGTAATATCCTAAGGGAGTACTACAAATAAATTATTATATGTGGATATTACTTAAACATCATTAAGTATACGATTTGACAATTTGGCAGATTTGTTTACAAAGGCACTCCTTACAATCACATTTGAAAAGTTAGTCAACAAAATTAGCATGCGTCAGCTAAGAGATATTTGATAGAAATCATATTTTCATGAGGGGGAGATTTTAATGCACTGTACTCTTTTTTTTCTTAGCCTAGGTTTTGTCCCATTAGGTTTTTCTGGCAAGGTTTTTAACGAGGCAGTGTTATGGCGCAAATCCCTACAAGAATAATGTACTCTTTTTCCTTCACTAAGATTTTTTTCCTACAGGGTTTTTCCTTAGTAAGGTTTTAACGAGGCATATTCTTTGTAAAAGACATCAAGGGGGAGTGTTATGATATATTATAAGATTTGATTGATGTCTTTCTATATACATGAATATTCTAGTTTCCATATTAGTATTGATTGTATTTTCCTTATTGGAAAAACTTCCTATTTCTTGTATTTCTTTATTGGAAAAGTTTCCTATTTCTTTCTCTTCTGTACTTTATATAAAGGGCTTAATACTATTGATTGAAATAACTAGAAAAACTATTCTCTTCTTTATATTCTTTGTTCATGTTCTTCTCCATTTTATTTATAACAATATACTTACTTTTTTTTTTTTTTTCAGTTTTCCATTTCTTTTATGAATTTATCTTTTATATAATGCATAATTAATTTGTATACTTATATTTATGAAATATTATAATATAATAGTTAATTGTAATACTATTTAGCATTATTTTATGCAATGATTTAATTACTTTTTCATTTTTTTATATAAATAAATTGGAAAATTTAATGTCATTTATGATAAATTTAAAGTGTGAGATATTTCATAATATTCATTTTTTGTAACCAAAAAAAAAAAAAAAAATACAATGTAAACTTTAATATTTCAGTTTGATTAATTTGATTTTATAATTAATTTGATTTAGTTCAATTAATATTTAATTTCAGTTTGTTCGATTAATAAAAATTATTTACCATACTGACCGATTACACACCCCTACTAATTAGCTACCCATCAACAAGTTATCATTAACAACAATTACCATCAATCAACTATTAGAACTATTAAACCAAATCAGCCCTTGGACTCCCAGCCAGACGTTCAATTGACGTAAATTCACATACTGAACCTCCCAATTCCAAGCAAAACTGGAGAGAAATCAGATAAAACCTTCCAATTGAAGTGCCCTGAATTTCATTTAGCTCAAGGTTATTGGGCATGCCCTACAATTTACACCATAGCAAAGGCGCCTAAGTAATCAATTTTACACGTACAATGTAACTTCTAAATTAAGCAACTTGATATACTCATATGGCAAATTTATAACATTTGGTGCCATTTCAAATATGTAAAATCTATGCATCCACCTTTAGCATACCAAGATGTGGATTAACAAAACCTCAAAGCAGCTTCTAGCTCTTCATCGTCACAATTATAACCAATGAGTATGCTTGTGATGCAGTAGACAAGTACAATAGTGAGAAGTTAAAAATAATAATTTGTGATGAGGGACAAAAATGGCTCATTCATTTAATAGATCCCTCGGGAGGAAGGCCCACGTGTACTTTAAATCAAGAAACTTGGAATGAGAGGTCAAAGCCCACTAATAGAAGCCCAACTGATGACAAGCCAAGATGACCCATTCACTCTAACGTGGAAGCAAAGGCCTCCTATGGCCTCTGCCTTACTTTAGCCACAAGTAATTTCCTTAGTAAGCCAACTTTTATGTGGTTGAGAGCTTTTGGTACAGACATCATATTAGCTAACAAAGAGAACTCCTCCTAGGCTGCTAGCCCCATATCCTTACACAGTTCTCCCCAAACACCTCCCTAAGGATGAGACAGGAGCCCATGCACTCACTACTTCTATACCTACCATACCAATTAGAGAGACTCACTATCAGAAAATACTCTCTTTCTCTCTCTCGTAGAAAGGTGACAACTTTTTTCCATGCAAAGCTATACAAAAGGAAGGAATCAACACAAAATTCAGTTAGATTGAACCCTACATTCTCTCATCTCATTTCTTTCACAAAAATATCCTCTGGCCAGAGAAGAGAAATTCTCTCCCACTGGTCACCGGTGAAGATTATTACTAACTTGGGCATCGGAGGTCCTTCTCTAGGCACAAGGCTTAGCCCCCTCTTGACGCATTTTCTTTCACAATACATCTTATTCCATTGAGCACTGATCAAATTGGCGCCGTTTGTGGGAAACGTTGGCTGATCTTCTATAATCACCACTTTCACCTTCCTTTGGACAAAACAACACTTGCTTTCCTTTCTTGGCTAAATAACCTTTGTTCCTAGGAAAAATACATCAGCTTGCAAAGAAAACCTAAAACTATTTTAACTTCCTCTCGTCATGAAAAACCTAGATGGCCTTGAATCTTTGAGTCCTTTAGACCCCAGACACTATTCTCCTCCACCTAGAGAACTTCCTACAGCAACCCCTGTCAACCTAAATGCCTCGCTCTAGCTCTTTCTTTCTCAATAAAATGTTGCTGGACCTAGCGATGCAGCATTGGGCCCTGCCAATCCAGATCTTGCCCCTGCTTTACAATTTATTAATACTGTGGCTGTGTTTGTTAGAGCATCCCAACAATAGACTCCTCTAGGACAAACCTTCACTACTGTCCCAGAAACTACTCCTAGGAGAAATCCAGTTTGAGTCCTAGAATATGAAAGACAACCTCAGGAGATTCCTGGGGTAGTAGAAGAGCGACCAATGAATGAAGGGGCAGACAAAAGAGTGAGGTCTATAGCAATGCGCAAAAATAAAGAAAGTTCAAGGGAAGAAGAAGGGAGCAATGAAGTATCTCCCCTTAGAAGTGAACATCAACATACTCATGGAAAAAATTCCCATGTAGACAATGGAGAGAGAAGCCCATATGATAGGCATTCACGTCAGTCCAATAGGGGAGATGCTCGTAGGAACAAGAAGAGAAGTGAACGAACAGAAGAAAGACGTGGAGATGGGGAGAGTCCTGAGAGATAGTCAAAGGGAAGGGAGCAAACAAGAGGAGAACGCTCTGTTACCAATTCTGCTTCACAAGCTCGAGAGAGAAGATCGCTAAAGGGTAGCAATAATTGTTAGAGAAAGGAAAAGAAGTAAGGGATGCAGTGGGCAAGTTTCTTGAGGAAATGAACTAGGGTTCTAGTAGGAAGACGATGGATAAGTCTTTGATGCTTAATTTGAAATCCTCTTTCATTGAAGCTATCAACGATTATCCCATGCCTAATAAGTTTAAGCCCCCTTCATTGAAGAAGTACAATGGACAAACTGACCCCAGAGTCCATATAATGGACTACAAGCATGTGATTAAGCTTCAAACCACTAAAGATAAAGTTTTGTGTTGAGCATTTAGGGGATCCTTAGAACGAGCAGTGACCAGATGGTTTGATAGTTTGGAAAAAGGAAGCATTCACTCTTTCATGAAACTTGCCAAATCTTTCATGCATCATGTTGCCTTTAGCATTCTTGAAGAAAGAAAGATCCAGTATTTAGAGACCGTAATGCAAAAGGAGAATGAATCTTTGAGGGACTATATAGCCCACTTTAATAGGAAAGCTTTGAAGGTCACCCATCTAAATCAAATTCGAGTTGTAGAAGCTTTATTAAATGGGACCTCTCATACAGACTTCCTCAAGGCGCTTTGTTGACACATTCCTCGCACTTTAGAGGATGCGATGGCTTCAGCCCAAAGGTATATACGACAAAATGATGCTTTGGCTTTCAATCAAATGACAAAGCAAAGGAGGGTAGAAGTCACCCCTAAAGAAGAATCAAAGCTAAAATGGGAAGATAATCTAGAAAAGAAGCGAGGGGAGAAACTCTCTAGGAGAAGAGAGGGAAGAGGTTGAAGTAATCAGCCTCGCTTCTATTTCCACCCAAGCAACTAGACCCCCCTTAACGCTAGTCCTATAGAGGTCTTCACTACCTTCAAGAATTAGAACATCTGGCCTCACCCTAAGCCTATGATAGCTCCACTGGAAAGAAGAGACCTATCATGACCTAATTTCTAGACCGTCACTATCCTAGCGTTCAGGGAGACTTAATGTAATACCCAAGGTCTCCATAGCTCATCAGAGTTATAATAATACCATAAAATATAAATTTTTTTGGGTATAGTATCAATGACATAGTGATAGGATGATAGAAACTCTTGTCGGTGCTAAGTGCTTGAGTGTGTACATTTATGAGATAGGAATATTTATTGTATGTTTTATTGAATTAATTTTAGGCAATATGGCTTAGTTTAAGCTTATTATGATATGGGAAGTTAAGATTTAAAATGCCAAGTGAAAAGGAAAGGAAAAAGTTACGAAAAATTTTTAAGTTCGGGAAACGTTTTCGGGTGGGCTTGTTGATGGGCTTTTGGACTCAAAGCCCAAGCCCATGGAATGGCTGGCCCTAAGGCCTCAAATTTTGGTGGAACTTGACTAAAGAATGGTTAGAATAAGTTAATTAGGGGTTAGGATGAGAAAGGAATTAGGTTAGCCATATGTGTTGATTTATGCCAACTTTACACCTAAGCCTCCTACTTTTCCATCACCATGATTATGTTCACTTTGGTGATGATGGTGTTCATTATTTTGATGCTTAGTCACCATACACCTAAGGGCCATCTCAACCATCCATCTTGATCAATCTTAGCCCTCCATTTCAAGTAAAAATGTGACCATTGATTTTGTGTGATTAAATCACCACCATTGATTTTATTTGTATATAAAATGAAATTGTGTTAAACCATTTCATTTGTAACCTACACCAAAAATTTCACCCTCACCAAGGACTAAAAACCTCTCAACTTGTTCTTCAACTTAGAGCTAAATTTGGAGCATTTCAAGGTGAGATTTATTGCTTAAGTGATTCCTTTCTTTCCTTAGCCTAAGTATGATAAATTGTTAGCAATTATTCCTTTTCTTTTGATTTATATAATTGGATTTTGGTGGAATGATTTGAAGAAGAATTAGTTTGGCATGTTAAGTGATGAAATATGAGAATTGGGGTTAAGGATTTGGGGTTAAATAGGTGAATAATAACAAGGGAAGCATGAAAGATCAATGAAGAGAAATTTACATAAGGTTCGGCCAAACTAGGAATTTTAGGGGAAGTGTCCAAAATTTTTTTTTTAACAATATCTAAGGTTATTTGGGATGTTGAAAAGTGGTTTAAAAATGTAAAATTTGAATTTAGAGATTTTATTCAAAAATTGAAATTCTTGAAGGCATAATGCATGATATAAGGAAAGTGTGTAATGTGAAGTATAGTTTGATGTTTGATTGTTATGGTAGGCTTTGCATAACATTAATTTTATCTTGGCAAGATCAATTTGAGATTTGATTGAGAAATTTTGGGTTTTCCCCAAATCATCCCAATTTGGTAAAGTTAGGGTTTATGAGAATTGGAAGAGATTAGTTTCAATGGATGAATGAATGTTGATTGTTTAAGCATTAGTTTGATAAACATAAAATTTAATTAAGGAATTAGGAAGGAAAAGGAACCTAATTGTTTTAATGAAAGGATTTGGAATAAAATGATAAAATAATTAATGTGTTTATGTATGTTATTGTTTAATGTATTGGAATGTGTTTGGTGATTAGTAGTAGGAAATTAATGTTAAGTTGAGTTAGAATGAGATTAGCAAGTTTGAGGAGTAGGAATTAATGTATGATTATTTGGGTGTATTTGTAGAATCCAAAGGCAAAGGCATTGCTCGGGATACCGAGGAGCCTCGTTATAATCTACATTAGAACTATCGGTATAGGAGCTAAGGAGCAAAAGGTGAGTACTTAATAATATAATATTCCTTGTTTCATATACTTGAACCTTTATTGTTCCAACCTTAATGGTTGAATTGTTTCTATGCCTTGAAAAGTTGAATGGCTCATTGATATTCCAAAATCTTGATTTCTTGATAAGCTTAATCTGCTTATTGAATATTGAACCGTTGATATAATACTTCCTTGATTATTGAGCCAAAGTGAACCAAACATTTCTTTATGGCACTTGGCCAAATGAGTCTATATTGTTTGATCTTATAATATGATTAATAATGAGAACCCAATTGATATTATATATTATCCATTGTAATATTACATTTCTTGTGCTTTAAGTATAAGTCTAAATGTTGGATCACTGTCCTAATTGAAATGCATTGCAATTCTTTGGCATGCATGATCTACTTTACCAATTATTGAATTAAATATCCCTTATGGCACTTGACCAAATGAGCCTTATTGCTTCATTTCCTAACATGATCAATGATGGGAATTTTGATTATTTATTGATATATTATCCATTGAAGTATTTCATGGATGAAAAGGAAAAATGTTTTAATGATATCGTGGTAAGCAGAATACCCCTCTGATGTGGGGCAATACATCAGACATTGTGCACAATGGTAATGAACCTGCGGATAGGGTAAAGAGTATCCGAACCCTAGCTGGGAAGGGTTTATGGCCCCCAGTACGTGCGACCCGATCAGTTGTACGTGTGACTGAAATGGGAGTGAGCAAGGCGTAAGCCGCCACTCAAGTGATAATGATAATGTGGGAAACACACCGTTTCCATAAAGGAAATATTCTGCTAAAAATGCAATAATTACTGTATATGGAAAACTATTCCATAAGAATGATTCTTGATCCGTTTCACTTCATTGTTATAAGAAATTATTACTAAACCACCTACCACTTGTTTATTTTATACAGTTTTATTATGTACTCACTGAGCTTTGTCTCACCCCATAGTCGTTATTTATTTTCAGGATCAGTTGACGGTTTGGCAAGGTAAATTCCAAGTTCTGCATCTCCACTTGGAAATTGCATTGCTGATTTTGGGTATCATCATGTACATATTTTGTTATAATTTTAGAGGTTTCACTTTAGAGCTCCATGTTTTGTTAAAAGTCTGTAATAATGATATAACATAGAATACTATTAGTATGTGTGGTTGGGTATTATCTCAATATAGTTCAGATACTTAATTAATATTCACCTGAGTTGCATTAAAATACTAAAAAATGGAGTCCAAAAGTGATAAATATGAAAATGAATTTAGATGTTGAATGACTATTACATGGGAATTATGGCTACGATCTTGGGTTAAGGGTAACGTGATGGTAATAGTTTATGAGTTATAGGTTGTTCTACGGGTTTAGGTGACCTTATGTCTCCCTATGCCCTAGGACAGTCGCGGCTCAAAGATGGGTCGTGACACTTAAAGTCACCTAAACCCGTAGAACATCATTGATCTTGTTAACACTTCATGTATATCCCATTTTGCAATCTTTCCTAAGATTGAAACCACATACATTCTTTATCTTTTCCCATTATTACTTCAATAATTTATTCATAACCATTATACTCTAGTGCCATCTCATGATCATGATTGGAACATCATTCATAAGTAATAACCAATGTTATCCATACATTCTTACTTACTAGTACAAGTATATAGATACATAACAAGTATTATTAATTATTTACAATATTCTTTAACATACATACTTTAACACTATGCCTTAAGATACCATAGAGCTCTAGATTATTTGTCATCAAAATGGTACAAGCAAGACAAAATAACGCTTTAGCAAGTCCTAAGCGAGAAGTGTAGCTCGGAGTTTACCTTGCTAACAGAACACCTCAACCTAGAAAATTATGAATAATTACGGGGTGAGACAAGCTCAGTGAGTATAAAATAATATAACATAATATATGAGTAATATAGGATGTTATCATTTGGGTTAATTCAAGATAGTAATGGAGTGATGTTAATCAAAATTGGCCATGTTGAACTTTAGAATGCATTTTAGCAAAAATAAGGATGTCTTAGAAGTGGAAAGCTTCCCGTACATAAAAGTTGAAGAGTGTCAGCCTAAGCCTTTCTCACTCACATATATTACATTACGCAAGACTGATCAGGTCTTACGGTTAGGCATTCCCCCTTAATAGAGATTGGGTACTCTCGCCCTACCCGCGGGCTTATACAAAGTGCACAAGGTTTGATATTATCCCTCACATCAGAGAGGATTTCTATTTAGGCATGGGTATTCATGAAAGGCATATTCAAATCCATATCAAATATTCAATGGCGAGTAGTGGGCATATCAATCATTGGGCACAAAATGGCTTCAATATGAGAGGCTCATTATGTTCAAATTATCGTATAAGAAGGGTATGGAATTCAAAGTCTCACATTTCATGGGCAACACATATTCAATATCCCTTTTTGGGCACATATCAAAGGGTAGCATTTCAAACAATAGTAGTAAGCAACATGGCATAATTACATTACATTATTGAGTACTCACCTTAACTCCCTTTCTCCTATCAATTGTTCATTTTTGATTTTTTCAAAGTCCTTCTCGGTCTTGAGCAATTTTCTTGCCCTTGCCTTGAAGTTCTACACCCATAACATATCAATTTACACACTAATTAGTAACCAATAGTGCTACTAACTATATTCTTTACTCATTCTACTACTTCCACCTATAGGGGATGTATCAATCATATCTCATATATACTTATACCTTATTATTATTTCTTAATATCTTTAAGTTGAATTCCTCAATTCATTTCATGATTCTAAGTCTACATTTCCAAGGTTCTCAAATTGTTCCATAAACACTAGAATTGGGGGAAAACTATCACTTTCACTTTCAAATCTTAAATTGACTAGAGATTCGTCAAATTAACATTTAGGCATTCCATTCCCATCAATTAATTTAAGTTAATTTACTTTTATTCACATGAACCCTAACTTGTCCCATTTATATCAAATTTGGGGAAAATTTTCAATTCCTCATCAAATCTTCAATCTAGTTGAAGAAATATGAAATTAACATATCATATAACATATATGTTTACTAAAGTATCACCATTTAACATTTGAACACTAGGTTCCTCTTTTGACTATGTTCATGTCTCTAAGAATTCTAGGTTTTGAATAATGTTCCCAAGGCCATTCTAACAATTCTAATTCACTTTTCTTTACCTAAAATAGCCATAAGTGAACTTAATTAGAATATAAAACTTTTCCTTAGTCAATCACTATTATGGCTGAATTCTATATATGATGTACAGGAGATATTTAAACCACCAAAACATTAAAATGAACCTTAAAGTGTAGTAAAGAGTAAATAAACATAATCTCTCACCTTGGTTAGCTCTAATTCACCAAGGTTCTTGTTGCGAGTGGGTAGAGGGAATTTCTTTCTTTGAAGTAGGATTTTAGTGTAGAGAGGGGCTAAATGTGTGTTCTTAACATATTCTTGCTTATATATCTATTAGGTTGGATGGTGAGGATTTACCCAGCTAAATCCAATGATTAGGATTTAATCTCAATGAATGGCTAAGATGGTGTCAAGTTGGATGGCTAGGATTCTCTCTACAATGGTGATGATCATCATAAGGTGTTGGAGTGCCCAAAATGCATCTAGACTCATTTATAGGAATAGTGAGAGTTTCACTTGATTTAGGATTTTGACTTAGTCAATTTTAGTGGCTAACTAGTCAAAATATTATGGCTCACTATTTTGCAACATATACTTCTTTATCTTGGGCCAAACATTCTAGCTCATAACTTTTGATATCCCATAACATCTTAGGCCCAATGGGCCAGCCCCCCTTGCGTTGGGTTTGGGCCTTTGCCATTTCACGGCCCATTAACAAGCCTATGAACCCATTAAAATTTCTTTCTTTTACCTTTCACTATAACTTTTAATTTTATGCTTTCTAAATTCTTTGTGTACCTCATTAACTATCATATAAACTCTATTTAAATCATTAGAGCATAATTAATCATAATAAAATCATATGTTAGGCAAACAATTCAATTGGTATCACAAAGTTACTAACTGATTCCCTTTCATTTCCATACTGTGCTAACCTTCACAAATCTAATCTTTTAGCATCATTAGCAACTACAGTGAGCTATAAAAGACTTGGATATTACAAGACCAAAGCAAGTACTACCTCTTTCACGACACCCATGGCTATAACACTAATGACTGCAGACTATTGATGGAAGAGATAGAAAGATTGATCAAACAAGGGTTTTTGGGGAAATTTGTGAGAAGAGATAAAGCAAAAAAGGTTGGCCCCAATAGAGATAAAGGGAAACAACTTAAAAAACCTAATGATGGCTCTGTGGGAATCATTCATTACATCATTGGAGGACCAGGTGAAACTTCAAGTAGTAGCAATAGGGCGAAGCCTTTAGCTAGATGCAAGGAGGAACCCAAATATATCTACTATAATGGGTTAAAATCTAGAGCAAAAAGGCCAGATGGAAGTTTTCTTTGCACCCCATATGCAGATCCATTAGTGATCCAAGTGGTCATAACAAATTATATAGTGAAGAGAATCCTCGTTGATGGAGGGGGTTCTGTTAACTTACTGATAGTGAATGCATATGCGAAGATGGGTTTCAAAAAGATAGATTTGGAAGAAGTGGGCAATTTGGTTCGCACCCTAAATGGAATAGAAGTCCCATTAGTAGGAGTAGCTAGGCTCCCATTTACCATTGGTATAGCCCTAGAGAGTGTTACAGTAATGGCAACTTTTGTTATAGTCCAGATGCCTTTAAAGACTGAAAAAGAAGCTAGAGACTTCTTAGGAAGGTTACAGTACATAAGTAGATTCATTACCAAGTTAACAATAGTTTATGAGAAGGTATTTAAGCTGTTAAAGAAAGATCAGCTAGTTATTTGGAATGAATAACGTCAAAATGCACTTAGGAAGATCAAGAGTTACTTGTTAAATTCACCAATCTTGAAGACTCCTAAGCCTGATGGACCATTAATATTATATTATAGGTGTAATGATGGCACAAACTAATGCTTTTGGAGTAGAATAGGCAATCTACTACTTGAGCAAAGTTCACACCATATAAAGTTTAGTATAGTATGGTGAAAAAGATATATGCAACTATAGTGTGGATCACAAAAAGGCTCCAACACTATTTTCAATATTATAGGATCTAAATTGTGTCAAAAATGGATCCAGCAAGATATTTATATGAAGCTCCTTCCCTAATAGACAAGTTAAGCAAATGGCTTGTCCTATTAACTGAGTTTGGTATCGAGTATCTCACCATGAAATGGTAAAATGAAGGTAGTAGCAGCATATAATAGATGATGAACCATATGATTTAAATTTTACAGACAAAGGATTGGGGGCAATTTTAGTTCAAGGTTGGAAGATGTACTTTGATGGGGCTGTTAATAAGAATGGAGCTAGCATTAGTGTGATCTTGGTTATTACTGAAGGTGAACAAATTCTATTAGCAAAGAGGTTGAACTTTTTTGTCACCAAAAATATGGTAACTTCAAGCATAGCTATAATAGGAGCAAAAGGTATGGATATCTTTAGAGATTTTATGTTAGTGATTCAATAAGCTAGAAAGGGATGGGAATTGAGAGAGGAAAAACTCAAGCCCATAGTGAATACCTTAATCTTTTACTATAACACTTCTAAAAGTGATCATTTTCTCACTTGCAAAGAGAAGAGAATCTAATGGCAGATCCCTTAAATACCTTAATTTTAATGTGGAACAAAATTATAAAATTCCCTTTGAAGCCTTTGCTTATAATGAAAACCAAGACACCTTATATGAAGGGGAGATGTAATGTAGTTAGGAATTTCAGGAAAAGTATGGTTTCAGATATCTTAAAGTATTTTGAAAATAGGTAGTATCTAAAAGATGTAGATAAGATAGAAAAAATAGCTATTAGGAGGTTGTCTTTGCAATATATAGCAGGATGCTATAAGAGGATGTCAAAAGGTTTGCAACTTAGGTGCCTAGATGAAGATGAAACCGGAAAAGTGATGGAGGGGATTCATACAAGAGTATATAGACTTCATATGAATGGAACAACTTTGGCCAAAAAGATCATTCAATAAGGATATTATTAGCCAACCATTGAAATAAATAATGTACAATTGTTTAACAAATGTCATCAGTGTTAGGTACATGGCAATCTCAATCATTTCCCACCATTGAAGTTAGAATCATTGTCCTCTCCATGCCCATTCTCAATATGAAGGTTAGATATTATTGGGAAGATCTATCCTGTAGCTTTGACTAGGTATGAATTCATTGGGGTTACAATCGATTACGTTAGTTAGTGGGTAAAAGTAGAATCTTTCAAGAGATTAAGGTAAGAGACATGAGTGCATTTATTGAAAGATATCTACTTTGTAGGTGTCAAGTTATGGTCAAATCATGAGGGTATAAAATTAAGGGTTCACAAGCATCCTTACATATTCATTCATGATTTATCATATTCCATGCATCCCATGTATCATTCCTTTTTATTAACTAGCCTATTATACTCATAAAAAGTAGGGAGAGGCTACTTGGAAGCAACCTAGTGGTAGATGGATTCATCGTATACCACCTCATATGGAGACAACTCAGTCCCCTATAAGTTTAAGGTAAAGATCTCTAGCTACCCAAGATATTCCACTCATCACTCTTATGCATTCCTACTTAAAAATAAAAATAAATCCCCATTTTCATTCTTTTCTCCACTTAAAAACTGAAGAAAACCTTAAAACATCAAGGATGGATGATCAACAGTTACCATTAGGTGAATCATGAAAACTTATTCAATAGAAATGATCTGAGAGCATATTAACCAAGCTCTTAATGAACAAGATCCTCTACTAGTCAATCTAGCAAACTAGACTAATGTTGTTGGAACTTTTACTGAGACTGCTATATTGAATAATGAGGAATGGGGTAATGTTCATGGGGTTAGGAATCAAATTGTTAAGGATGTATCAATAGATATAGATGAATACCTCCAAAAGAAGCTGAAAAGACTTCAATTGAGAATAAGAAGTTGAAATCAATGGCAAACAAAATGAATAGGATTAAGAAGATGCTAAAAAGGAAAAGGTTCAACAAAATTGAACCCTTCAATTCTTTAGCCTTAAATGGCATTGATAAGTTATTGAATCAGTTTAGGATGCCTGACATGCCTAAGTTCAATAGCATAGGTGATCCGAACATCCACTTGAAGATGTTTGCTACTCTAATGAGTACCATTGGAGATCCAAAGTGTCAAATTTTAAAGCTCTTTCCCATTTCTTTAAATGGAGCACATTTGAAGTGGTACTATGATTTAAACAAAAGTAAACATGAGGATTGGAATTTGTTGTTGAGAGTTTTATATCTTAATATAGTTACAACACTCTAGTATAAGTGATGCTTCAAGATCTAAAAACCACTAGGTAAAAGACTGGAGAATCCTTCTCAGACTATATTATGCATTGGAGAGAGAAAGTATCCAAGATGACAAATAATCAACTAAGAAGGAATAGGTGCAACTAATAGTGAAAGTTTTTACTAGCATTATATAACAGGCTTCTAGTGGTACCCCTCAAGACTTTTGAAGATCTATATGACATGAGACTTCAGTTGGTAAAGGCCGAATATGATAGGTTTAAACCATAAAGCTCTAAGCTTAGGAATTAGTCTAGATATCAAATAGCTAAAGGTCTAACTAAAGCTATTGAGGTGAACTTAGTCAAAGCTCCTAAGATGTTTTCCCAACTCAATTATCTTATTTTCATGATCTTGGAAAGATTGATTAAGCATAACACCGAACAACCTTTTGATCCTAATCCACTACCAAATTCGTTACCTCTAAAGTTTAATGCCACTGCATACTATCGCTTTCATTTGGTGGCAGGGCATAACACCTATGAAGAAGGCAACCAACATAATCATGGCAAATCATATAATTCCAAATAAGTTGACTACATCTTTCCTATTATAGTTACAACAGTTAGCTATATATGTTCCTTCTATATATTGTCTTGTACAGCTAGGAAATTTTATCTTTCCATTCTTGTTTTTGTATGTAATGGCTTAGAAAATTAGTTTGTATAAAAACCTCTCTATAATCATCTTTCAATCATCAAGGAAGAATATTTCATTCTTAATTCTATTTACTCACAAATTCTGCATGGTATCAAAGCAGGTTTTCTAAAACCTGTGAAATGATTTTCTTCTTTTCATCCTTAATCCTTAAAGAAAAACAAATCCTTTAATTTTGCCATGGCCATTCAAGGACCAGCACCTAACATTCAAACCTTTCATTAAAGTTCAAGTCTTATATCTATAAGACTATCAATCACAAATCTTCTACTTTAAAGGTCTCAAGTTCTTCCATTAATAAGAAGCATAGGACTGATCCATCACATTGAAACTAAGGTTAATTTTGACAGCCAAAGTGAGACCTAGAAAAATAATGACGAACTCCTTACAACATGGCTCTTATCTTTGATGAAAGAAGAAGTCTTAGTGAAACTTGACAGAATGGAGAATGCATTCTAGATGTGGGCATCCCTTAGAGAACTATTGCTACCAAACACTTTAGAGTAAGAAATACAGTTAACAAATCAACTACAATCTTTAACCAAAGGTACCTCTTTTTTGGAAGAATATCTAACCAAATTTAAAACTATTTGTGATTTACTTACAGCCATCAAGAGACCTTTGGATGAAATAAACAAATTTTTTCAATTTGCTCATGGTCTTAGATACAAATATCGAGATTTTTGTACAACAAAGTTGTCAAGAGCTCTTTATTCTACCTTTCATTTGTTTGTTCTTGCTCTCAAAAGTCATGAACAAATGATGATTAGAGAAGAAGAAAAGCGAAAACAATAGCTAAAGGATATAAGAAAGGTGGGCTTTATGTCATAGAAGGAGACATTATTCAAGCTTTAACAGCAATTCAAGCTAACAAGGCTTCCTTCCAAATTTGGCATCAACATTTAGGTCATTCCCAAACAAGTTCTTTGAAACATTTAAATGCTAGTAAATTAATTGTTGTCTCTAGTTGGATGAAAAAACCAACTATTTGTAGTAGTTGCCAATTAGGCAAAAGTTGCAATCTATCTTTTCAATCTTTAATAAAATTTTAGATTTTCCTTTGCAAAAGATTCATTGGGATTTATCGGGACCATCCTCGACAAATTTAGTTCAAGGTTTCAAATACTATGTTGTGTTTATAGATGATTTTTCCTGATATACATGGCTGTATCCTTTAAAGAAAAAATTAGATTTTTACCAAATATTCATTAAGTTTCAAAAGCTAGTAGAAAACCAATTTGATAGAAAAATAAAAATATTTCAAAGTAACGAAGGTGGAGAATTTTCCTCAGGTGAATTTAAAAATCATTTATAAAATTGTGGTATTTTACATGAAATATCTTGTCCCAAAACACCGCAACAAAATGGTGTCATGGAATGAAAACATAG
The DNA here is from genome assembly GCA_947687605.1 of Reutealis trisperma. Lineage (NCBI taxonomy): Eukaryota > Viridiplantae > Streptophyta > Magnoliopsida > Malpighiales > Euphorbiaceae > Reutealis > Reutealis trisperma. The sequence goes on from CANTUT010000952.1 coordinate 39,499, forward strand.
ACACATTGTGGAAATGGGATTAACTTTTTTGTTTCATACAAATTTAACTCTCAATCCTTGGGTTGATGCTTTTATCACTGCTATTTTTATTATAAATCATCTACCTTTATCTACCTTATGAAAAAGATACTTATTTTCATAAACTTTATAATGAGCAACTCGATTATAATTATCTAAAAAGCTTTAGTTGCAGGTGTTATCCTTATCTAAGAGATTCAAGTAAATCCAAATTTGCACAAAGATCTTTTCCATGCATTTTTCTTGGCTAAAGTGAAAATCATAAGGGATATTGACATATGAATCCTCAAACTCATCAAGTGTTCATCTCTCAACATGTAATCTTTCTCGCACTAACACTTCTTTAAGTCATCTTTCTCCATAGGACCTTCAATTTACTTTTAAAAAGAAATATATATAAACTACATTAGCTGTTAAAGTTCAACCATCAATTTCAATGGTCATACACACATCAATCAATACTAAAGCACCCTACAATGATCCTCTAATGATGTCATTAACATATCTAGAAATTGATCACTCTGAAAATTAGTCCATAGCATTGTTCGATACTTATGAATCATCCACTAGCACTTCTAACATACATCAATAAATAGAATGTTCCATAAAGTCCTTCAACTATATGAACCTCCTTAGTGGACATGTTACCTTCTCACGATTTAGTGCTCTTCCTGATATTAGCAATAATCTAACAATTGGTCTCTTTCCTCAGGATTAAAGAACCCAACCTACATCACATGGAATGATCACTCGAGGTAGAATTTGAGCAGATCCTTCCTTACAAAATCAAATGATCACCTTCGCTGCAATTGAAGTCATCAAAGCTAAACCTCGTACATACAAAACTGAAAATAAGCAATGGATGAGGAAATCAATGCCCTCCATTAAAAAAACACATGGGACCTTATCCTTGTCCAACACATGAAAATGCTATCACCTCCAAAAGGATTTTTCGTACCAAACCCAAGAAAGATGGTGACACTAATTGCTATGAAGCTCGCTTAGTCATACGAGGATACACATAAGTTCCAAGATTGGACTATGGCAAAACCCTCAGTCCGTTTATTAAACACACTAGTATTCAATTTATGCTATCAATTGCTATCTCTCATAAATGGACCATGAAGCAACTCGACATTAAAAATGCCTTTCTCCATGGAGTACTTCATGAAACAGTTTATATGAAGCAACCACCAGGTTTTATCAATCCATCTTTTCCTTTGCATGTTTGTAACTCAAAAAATCTTTGTACGGTATAAAATAAGCTCCAAGAGCTTGGTTTGATCATATCTCTAAATATCTACTTCATATTGGATTTGTTAGTAGCAAAGTTGATACCTCACTCTTTATTCTTTGCACACACACCACCATCATTCTTCTTTTAGTTTATGTTGATGATGTTATACTCATAGGCAATGATTCAAAATTAATCCAAAATCTTATTAAACAACTTTATAATGAATTTTCTCTAAAAGATTTAGGACAGCTCCACTACTGTGAGGCCTCACTCGAGCACCGGCCTGGTCTGCTAGAGAAAACCGAGATGCTTATTCGGGTTTAGACTCATGATGGAACCCTCGGGTTTGGATTTGGTTGATTTTGAAAAATAATTTTTGGGAGTCGCTACCCTAATTTATTTTTAAATGGAAAAATTAAGGAAAAACGCAGTTGACTCTAATTCATTAATTTTTAATTCATTTGCCCATGGATAAAATCACTAGCCTCGAACCAGGTTGAGCTCGGTGACTAAGTTTTTGGTTTTAAATAATCAAAATTTGGCTCTTAAGTTTAATTGACTTGAAAATTTGATTTCATGAATGACATTTATAAGATGATATTAAAGAAAATGTATGAATATGGCAAAACATGAATGCATGGTGAAAATAAAACATTCACAAATTAATTAAAAAAAGGGAAAAGAGATTGATAGAGATTTGGATTTAGATTCTAAACGTGCCTATGTACCCCATCGAATAGGGATCAAAACCCATGTAGTTCATTCCATGATTAAATGGAGGGGTTTAGGGTTTGATCAGATTGATTGATTTGATTTGGGTTTGAGAGGAAAAGGCTGATACCTTAACTTTTGGTGGCTGGAGGATTTTACCGGACTAAAGTTTCATTTTATCGGGACCAGGTGATTAGATTGATTGAGAGATTAATTAATTAAAATTATTAATTAACTAATTAATGTGATGAAAAGGATGGATTGATAGATGGATTAATTAATTAAAAAGATTAATTAATTAATTTGGATGAGAGGTGGATTAGAAAAAAGATTAATTTGATTTTAGAGAAAAATGATTAATTAATTAATTAAAAAGATTAATTAATTGAGTAATTAATTTTGATTTTAAAAAAGAATTTTTAGTTAATTAAAAATATTAATTAACTTGGTTAGGATGAGAAAATTAATTAATTAAAAAGATTAATTAATTAATTAAAGAGTGGTTGGAGGGAGAAAAAGAGAGGAATTAGTAGATAACCATCAATATTAATTCATGAGGTGTGTTGGAATGAGAAGTGAAGGGGGGTATTTATAGGAAAATGGGGTTGCGGGTAGTTTAGGTAATGAAAATGTGAAAAGACCATGAGGGTAGGGTCAAAAAATGGCTGAAAACTGGATAAAAAAGATAGAAAAGTCATTTTACGCATGTGGGGCCCACTAAATGCAAAAAACCCATGACCTGGCACGGCGTTGCACTAGGCATGTGCAGCGCCGCGTCATGCTTTTGCGGCGTGCTACAAAAAGGTCATGTGGCGCTGCATATATCTGACGCCGTGTAGCACGCCTTCTGTGCGGCACGCCACATGGCGTGGCATGCTTCTCGAGGTTTTCTCTTTTTATTTTTATTTTTATTTTAGAGATTAGTTGTTGATATGGAGTTTGAAAAATTTGGATGTTTAGTGACAATGTAATTGAAGGCTAAAAAAATTTCTTTTAGGGGCGCTGCCCCCGAACCCCCGCTCGCTAACCGGTTAGCAGGACCACCGTAATAGCTACGCATAGTGTGTTAAATTCAACAAGTGCTAAGGCTATGGTTGGATGATGAGGGTGTAAAACTAAGGGTTCACAACTACTTCTTAGGAATTAAAATTAAAAATCTTAAAAATGGTATTTTTCTTTCATAGGTCAAATATATAAAGGATCTCCTTGATCATGTTGGCATGCTCACTAGCTTTCCTCTTTTTACACTATTGGCTACCAAAGTTGTAATGCCCAAGTGTTTCATAGTTCATTCTGATCACTAGTAATGTTAAAGACTAGACTCTAAATGCTAGCCTAGTATAAGAAGCAAAAAGAGGAAAATCGATTAGGAGCTTAGTAGTGCCATTTGAAATGTTGTATGATCCATGATTCTACCATAACTAATTGTGCTCTAATAAGCTCAATAGTGTTTCTTATGACAATTAGTGATATGTATAAAGAAGCTAAAGAAATTAAAGATAAGAGCCACAGTGATTAAAAGGAAGAGAAATTAAAAGGAAATCTCTAAGTAGATTAATAGGTTCATGGGGTTATTGTTGGGCCTTAAAATAACAATAACAAAGGCCTAAATCACTATAAAAGGGGCCGGCCCATTAGGCCTAAGGTGTTAGGGAACACTAAAGAGATGTGTGCTAGAATATAAGGCCCAAGATAAAAGACATATGTTGTAAAATGATGAGTCAAAGAATTTGGACTAGGTAGCTACAAGAATTGACCAGTTCAATATACAAAACCAAATTGAACTCTTACTCTTTTACACATAAGTCTAGGTGCACTTGAACATCTCAACACCTTGCAATAATCATCATTAATGTAGAGAAGATCTTAGCCATCCAACTAACCCTAATCTTAGCCATCCATTAAGGATTAAACCCTAGCCATTGGATCTTGCTTCATTAAATCTCCACCACTCAATCTATTGTATATATATATGTGGATGCATGTTATGCAATAACACTTTACTCACCATTACACCAAAAATTTTATATGAAAAGAAGAAGCCCTCTCCACACCACTTACCGTAAAAGTCTTGGTGAATTAGAATTAACTAAGGTAAGAAACTATATATGTCTATTCTTTCTACATTTAAGGTCAATTTTAGCACTATGATTGTTTAAATATTCTTCCCACTTTGAAAAAGGGGTTCAGCCTAGTGATGAAGGGTTAAAGAAAGTCCTATATCTCAATTAAATACATTTATAGCTATTCTAGATAAAGAGGAGTAAATTAAAATCACTAAGTTGAACAAGGAATTCAATTTAAAGAGATAAGTGGTTATATCATTAGTTACTAATTAATGTACTTTTGAAATACTATATATGTAGAACTTCAAAACAAAGGCAAGGAAATTGTGCAAAACTGAGGAGAACTTTGATTTACTCAAAACCATACAATTGATAGGAGCGAAGGAGTTAGAGGTGAGTACGTAGTAATATAATGTAACCATATTTTCTTGCAACCTTCGGTGAATCATCATTCCTTAATGCATGAAATTCTATTAATATGCATATGTGATTGCAATTGATTGTTAAGCTCCTTAGAAACCCATATTTTTTTCCTTATGTGATGTTGGCAACCCATATTTTTTTCCTTATGTGATGTTGGCTATGATGACCCTTTTGCTTAAATGTTATATTTGCTTAATGATAAGACCAATGCATATGCCTGTTTAGTTCCATTAAATTTCCATTATGAGCCTTGATAATATTTTTCTGAATACCATAACTAAGCAGAAATCCTCTCTAATGTGAGGAAGACATCAGACCTTATGCACATGGTTATAGCCTGCGGGTAGGGTGAGAGTACCCAAACTCTATTTGGGGGGAATGCCTAACCGCAAGACTTAATCAGTTTTGTGCAATGTGATATGTGTACGTGAGTGAGTAAGGTTTAGACCGCCACTCTAAATTTTATGTACTGGAAGTGTTCCGCTTCCAAAGTATGACTATTTCTGCTAAAATTCATCCTAAAGCATAGTATAGTTAGCTTTTGGTTAACATTACTTCATTGTTATCTTGAACCAACCTATGTGATATACTCTATATTGTTTGTGTATTATATTATGTTAATGTGTACACACTGAGCTAGTCTCATCCGGTAGTTGTTATGATTTTTCAGGTCAAAGTGAGTTGTTAGTAAGGTAAATTCCATGTTTTGCTCCTCTATTTGAGATATGCTAAGATGAAATTTGTGCTACTTCTGCTATTTTGGAAGACCGACAAGCTAGAGCTCCATGGTATACTCAGGCATAATATTAAAGCATGTACATTAAGAAGTAATGTAAATGATTAATGATACTAGTTGTGTATGAACACTTATATTATTAAGTAAGAATGCATGGACAATATTAGTTGATACTCATGAATGGTGTTCAACTTGTAAATATGGAATGGCCTTAGAATACAATGATTGGTGAAGTGGTTTCGATCTTAGGAAGCTTTAGGAATGGAATATGAATACATAGATAGTGATTATTATCTCTACTATATTCTGCAGGTTTAGGTGACCTTAGGTCTCCTTGAATTCTAGGATAGTCATGGTCTAGGAATTTGGGTCATGACAAAAGTCTAGTCCCAAAGCAATGATGACACACCCATTGAAGCAACTGCCTTCTAAAGTATTGTTGGCTCTTTCCAATACATCACCTTTATGAGACTAGATATTGTTCATGTTGTAAATCATGTATGTCAACATTTTCAAAATCCTACCATTGGTCATGAAAAAGAAGTATATCACATTTGAGATATCTAAGTAGCACTTCAAACTTTGATCTTTGATATTTATCATCAAGTTCTACAAATCTGACTAGTATTTGCAATGCTGATTGGGCTAGATGTCTAATTACAAGATGGAGTACGACAGGATATTGTATTTTCCTTTGCACCAATTGTATTTCTTGGAGCTCTAAAAAGTAGCCTACAGTGTCTCGTTCTAGCGCTGAAGCAAAATATCTCACCTTTGCTTCCACAATAGCTGAACTCACTTGGCTTACATATTTATTTTGAGACATTAGTCTCTCATTATGCTCTCCACCAAAGCTATTTTGTGATAACCACAGTGTTCTCTACATTACTAGCAATCTAATTTTTCATGCCCACACTAAACACATTGAGATAGACTATCACTTTGTTCATGAGAAAGTAGCTCTTGGATTGCTTGTACCACACTTTGTTCCTTCTTATTTGCATGTGAGGCCTCACCCGAGCATTAGCTCAATCTGCTAGAGGGAATAGGGATGCTTATTTGCGTTTAGACATATGATGGAACCCTCAAGTTCAGATTGATTGATTTTGAAAATGATTTTGGGAGTCACCACTTTAATTTATTTTTAAATGAGAAAATTAAGAAAAAATCCAATTGACTCCAATTCATTAATTTTCAATTAATTTACCCAAGGATAAAATTACTAGTCTCAAACTAGGTTAAATTTGGGGACTAGGTTTTTGATTTTAAATATCTAAATTTGGCTCTTAAGTTTAAATTGATTTTTAAAAATTTATTTCATGAATAAGATTCATAAGATGGCAAATAATTAGATATATGAAAACGGCACAGTATGAATGCATGGTGCATGGGAAATTAATAAAATAATTAAAGTAAATATCCACAAATTAAGGAGAGTGTTTCCTCTAATCTTTATGGATTTAGGAGAACCACATAATCACTTTTTAATTCCAAAAACAAATAAGTAATTGATTATAATTGAAAGCAAAGGGAAAATGGAATTAATTTTGGGATTGGATTTGAGGTTTGGATTTAAATTCCAAAAGTGCCTATGTACCTCATTGAATGAGAATCAAAACCTACATAGTTCATTCCATAATTAAGCGAAGGGGTTTAAGGGTAGATTGGATTGATTTATTTGATTTGGGTTTGTGAGTAAGAAGAAAAGGCTAATACCTTTGCTTTTAGTGGGTAGAGAGTTTTATCGGACCGAAATTCCATTTTATAGAGATTGGGTGATTGAATTGATTGGGAGATTAATTAATTAATTAATTAAAATGATTAATTAACTAATTAATATGATGGATGGATGGATTAATTGATTAAATTAATTAATTAATTTGAATGAAGGGTGGATTAAAAAAAGGATTAATTTGATTTTGAAAAAAAAATGATTAATTAATTAATTAAAAGGCTTAATTAATTAATTAATTGAGAGATTAATTTTAATTTGAAAACATAGTTTTAGTTAATTAAAAAGATTAATTAACTTGGTTAGGGTGAGATAATTAATTAATTAAAAAGATTAATTAGTTAGAGAGTGGTTGGAGGGAGAAGAAGAGAGGAATTAGAGGATAGCTATCGACTCTAACTCAATGGGGTGTGTTGAAATGAGGAAATGGAAGGGCTATTTATAGAAAAATGAGATGAGGGTGATTTGAGAAGTGAAAATGTAAAAAGACATAAAGGGTAGGGCTGAAAAAATGCTAAAAAATCAGATTGAGGGCATTTTGGGAACTGCAGGAAGAGTGGTGGGGACCACGCCACTGAAAGCCACCGAGTGCTCTAGTTATGTGCCAACTAAAAATTCTGCTTTGGAGTTCTGGTCAATTTTTGAGACTTTTGGATCAATTTTTGGGAGTTTTAAAGTTTAGAAATTTTATTGGTCAGTGTCGATAGGCTCGAAATTAATTTTAGAACACTTAAGCAATTAGTCTGAGGGGAAATTATTGTTTGGTGCAGAAGGTCAAGTAAGGGTTGGATAAGTGTCAGTGTTCAAAAATTAAGTATCTTTGTAATAATAAGTCCATTATTTGCTTGGGGGCACTGCCCTCTACTCCCCCATAAGGGGCACTACACCCTTGATCCCTGTCCACTAACTGGCCAGCGAAACCATTATATTGGCTCTACGTAGCGTACTAATCTTAGCAAGTGTCAAGTTGCGACTAAATGATGAGCATGTAAAATTAAGGGTTCACATTGCAAATTACTGATATTTTTACTAAAGCCCTTCTTCATCTTCAATTTTGATATTTCAGAGACAAACTCAGCCTTATCAATACTTTTAGCCTTCATTTACGAGAGGGTGAAGAAGGCAACCAACATAATCATGACAAATCACACAATTCCAAAATAAGATGATTACATCTTTCCTATTATGGTTACAACAACTAGTTGTATATATATTCCTTCTATATATTGTCTTGCACAGCTAGGAAATTACATCTTTCCATTCTTGTTTTTCTATGTAACAGCTAGGAAAATTAGTGTATATAAAAATCTCTCTAGATCATCTTTCAATCATCAAGGAAGAATATTTCATTCTCAATTCTATTTACTAAAAAATTCTTCAACCTATAAGTACAGAAGGATATGCCATAAGATACAAGATCTCATTAATAATAAGGCATCTATGACCTACAATTACTGAATACAAGGGCTAATCCTTTACCTAATCATCAAAATGTGCCTACCCTTCGTACTTATTTAATTAGCTTATATGTGACAGAGGAATAAGTGCTTGGTTGCTTTTCGATATTAGAATAGAGTTAATAAGAGAAACAAATGAGAAAAAAAAAACAAAGAAAGCAAGTAGGTGAAACACTTTTGAGTTGAGAGAAGAGAAAATGAGGTAAGACTATTCCCCATCCTGACCATCAACATCTGGGATGGTTAAGAAGTGGTTCAGTACTTACATTTTTAGATGAATTCAAGGAAAGGAGTAAGGAGAAAAACACAGAGCTAGAAGAGGTTAACAATTTAATTCCTAATGGAAGAGTTTATCAACCTCCTATTAATAAGGAAGTAGAAAAGGAGGGAGAGTGAGAGAAAGAGTGAGTGAAGCGTAAAGAATGTGAAGATAATGAATATCTTCTCAAGTAACTAAGAAATACCTCAACTAACTTAAACATATAGGGGCTTTTAATGGTCCTCAAGAAGCATTATGAAGTTTTAGTAAAGGCCTTAACTGATGTGCCTGTCACTATCACCATCACAACTAAAGGGTTAGTAATCTCATTGGAGTTAAAACTACAACTATACGTTTCATGGATTAAGAATTGCCCACTAAGGAGAAATAGCGTATTAAGACATTTATCATTAAGGTAGAAATGAAAGGTATAAAAGTGGCTAGAGCTATGCTTAATGATGGGTCAGCCATTAATCTTTGTTTCCTAAAGGTTTTACCTATGTTAGGAATGACTTCCAAGGACCTTAATGAATCTAACCATAATCTTTAAGAAAAAGATAGAGAAAATGCATTAGATGAGGAGCTTAATAGAGATAATAAACTAAAAGAGAATAGTACTACGGTGAATGATAAAAGAGAATCAGACCCTGAGTAATCAGATGACAAATCATATAAGAATGCCAATTTGCCAAAAGACTGAAAATTCCACAAAGATCATCCAAAAGAAAATATTCTTTATAGTCCATCACAAGGGAGGATATGAGAGTTGCACTATGGAATCTCCATGGTAATGTAGCCTTTATTTCTCAAATTGAACCAAACATATGTGAAAAGGCTCATTTATATGAGAACTAGATTCTTGCCATGCAAGAAGAACTGAATCAGTTTGAGAGGAATTAGATATGGAGATTAGTGCCTAGACCAAATCCCTATAGCATAATTGGCACAAAGTGGGTTTACAAAAATAAATTAGATGAGCAAGGTAGTGTTATTAGAAATAAGGCAAGATTAGTTGCCCAAGGATATGACCAAAAGGAAGGGATCCCTTGTGATGAATCATTCTCCAATTGCTTTGCTTGAAGCAATTAGAATGCTTTGTTCATTTTCATACTTTAAAGATTTTATTCTTTGTTAAATTGATGTCAAGAGTGCTTTTTAAATGGGTTTCTAAATGAAGAAGTCTACATTGAACTACCACTTAGATTTGAAAACTAAGAATTTTCTAATCATGTATTTAAACTTACTAAAGCTCTTTATGGTTTAAAAATTACTCCTAGAGCTTGGTATGATAGATTAAGTAAGTTTCTTTTATAAAAAGGATTTTCAAGAGGAAAAGTTGACACCACTCTTTTCATCAAAAACTAAACTCATGATATTCTAATTGTGCAAATTTATGTAGATGACATTATCTTTGGGTATACTAATTCTTTTTTATGAAAATTTGCTAAGGATATGCAAGGAAAATTTGATATGATTCTCATGAGTGAGCTAAACTTCTTCAGTGGTTTGTAAATCAAGCAAGCTATAGATGGAATCTTTATCTGCCAATCCAATTATGTTAGGGAGCTAATCAATAATTTCATATTTAGGACCTAAACAGCATAGAAACCTAAATGATTCCATCTACTAAAATGAAAAAGGATGAAAAAAGAAAACCAATTTACTTGAAGTTGTACAGAGGAATGATTGGATCTCTACTATATTTGATTGCCAATAGACTAGATATCCAATTCAATGTTAGCTTATGTATAAGATTTCAGTGAAATCCTAAGGAATCACACCTAACTATTATTAAGAGAATTTTTAGAGACCTAATTAAGACCATTGAGATGGGATCATGGTATCCTAAGTGCAATTCATTTGAATTAGTTGGCTACAGTGATGTTGACTATGCTAAAAGCAAAGTAGATGGAAAGAGCACTTTAGGAACATAACAATTTATGGGTGTGAACCCTTAATTTTGTACCTTGGTATGCATTTGAACTTTAAAAAGCATCTAGGCTCAGTAAATAGACCTTTGAAGCTAAAATTGCTAAAAACTGCCAGAATGGGAAAATCGGGAAGCAGAGCCCTAGGAACTGAAACATATATCTTTGACCTTTAAACCACCCTTAAATCATTTGGGATTGAATAAAAAACAAAAAATGCACTAGAAACGAGCAAGCACAAGCAAAAATGTGTTGAATAGATGGAATCGGAGCCAGTGACCATAAGAGCCCTTGTGGTGACTATAAGGCCATTTGTAGTTGCCCAATTGTGACTACATATGGTACTTGTGGAACCGTAAGTCCCACATGCATTTTTCCTCCTATTTTATGAATCCCACATCAAAAGTTGTGCAAATTGACCTCTAGCCTTCCCCTTATAAGTATAAGCCCCCTAGCTCATACCTCCTCACCTCTTGACTTGCTTGATTAGCCTTTGCATCAAGCGAACCATCTTCATAAGCTTGATCCACTAAGGAACAAGCTTTTTAGTTTAAAGTTTTATTTTATTTTTATTTTTACTTTGTTATTGCCCATTACTTTGCAAAGCAAGCTGGGTTGCAACTTTTTGAACCAACCCATTGAGTCAAAAGTTTGCTATCATCCGAGGCAAGCCGCCATCCGCTGTCCAAGGCTAATTGTCGCCCGCCATTTGAGATAAGTCTTCTTTCCTTTTCTCTTTTCTTTTTATTTATTTATTTATTTATTTCATTTTATTATCTCTCTCCTTGGGATTTATTTATTATTTCCCTCTTTAGGATTCTCTTTTCTTCCTTCAATGCTCCTTGCCTTTTCTTAATTCATTCACTTTGGATAGTTAATTAAAATATGAACTAATTAAGTTAACTTGGTAATCAATTAAAATCAATCAATCAATTCAATCAGTCAATCAATTAAAACATGATAAAGTGGTTTGGTTAAATAAACCCCTTTACAAGAAGGGAGAACTGCGTAGGTTCTAATTCCCATTCAAAGGGATACTCGAGCATGCTTGATTCATCAAGCAGTGAATCCAATTAAAATAAAACAACTTCTCCCCTATCATCTTCTTCATTAATTTAATTTCTTTTGATTCATTGCATTAACTTTATTCAAATTAGTTTGAAAAATGTGTGACTTTCTTAGAACCTATAAGGGCTAGACCAAGTATCCCTTAATTAGATTTTTGTTATAGTCTAGATTTAACTTTTTGCTTTCTTTTACTTTTATGTTTTGTTTACTTATGAATGGAATGAATGTCATGCATCAATTAAGCTATACATCCATAATTTATGAAGTTAATTTTAAGTCACAACTTAGTTCATTGCCAAATTAATTTTGTTTAAATAAACCAAAAATCTATTCCCCGAATCCTTTTTGGTTGTAGGGTTAGTGATCTTTTCCTTTAGGATATTAATTGGAGTCAATTTGGGTTTTTTCCTTAATCTTTTTTTCTAAATAAAATAAAATTAAGGTGGTGACTCTTCAAAATCAATCAATATGAACCTGAGGGTTCCATTGTGAGACTTAGCTCAAATGAGCATTTTGATCCCACTTAGTGGATCAAACCGATGCTTGGGCGAGGCCTTACAGCTGGCGACTCCATTGGGGACCACCTTCTTTATAATAAAAGAAATAAGAGGACTACCAACTAGTTTAAATCAAAGTTTGGCATCCTTAATGCAAAAAGGACTTTCATGCATCATATGCATAGGCTCTTTGCCTCTAAACCTAGTTTTAAGAAACAATGGACAGTGAGTAGCATCGAGTGGGTAACCCTCCTTAAGTCTATTCGTCGATAGCAAAATCATTCACCCTGTGATGAATCCTTTGATCCTTTTAAAGGTGTAAGAAGCATTACATACTATTGGATCCACGTGAGACTCCTTGACTCACAAGTGGTTAGGTATATCATTGCTCTAGTGTGACAGGTACCCTATCTAAGCCACCCTTACCTTTTTCATATAATGAACCTAGATCCTGACCTTAGGTTGTATATACCATAATCAAAACCTTACACCTTTGCATCCTCATGAAATGTTTTCTTAATGCTTATCATACATCCATATTGTATAATAAAACATATAGTCATCTCAAATCCAAGTTGCACCTTGAACCAAAGATGGATCAAACACTCTTACCTCCATTCAAACACCTTCCCCATAAACTCTCACATCCACCGAAACACCTTGCCCCTCAACCCTAAACACTCTCATCTCTATCCTAAGTACTTCACCTTTATCTGAATCACTTCCACCCCATAATCCTAAAAGGCATCATCTACAACCTTCATCCAAATACCAATACGTAAACCTTAACTTTTAACTTAAATACTTTAAGCACACATCTTAAACACTTTACCTTGACCTTTAAATCTAAATTCCATTACCCTAGCCTTTAACCTGAAAGCACCTCACCCTAGCCTTATCCTAAATACCAAATGCTTGAACCTCACACCTAAAGCCCTCCCATTGAATGTGAACTTAAACCTTAAACCCATGATGCCATTACCACTACCTAGCCTTGAAAACTCGAGTCCTCTTATCCAAACTCCGTTACCTAACCATAAGATCCATACCTTTCATCTTTATCCAATAACCTAGACACTGTAGGTCCCCAATACCTTGATTATACCCCTTATTCAAAAGCGAACTCATTACCTTTAAAGCCCAACTACTCTGGCCTAACATATTAAAACCTCCTAAACTTGACGCCTTTCACCGATTACCCATAAACCACTAAAACCTAAGACATTACCCTAATCCCCATACTTTGGCCCAACACACTACCCTAAGCCTAATACCTTTGGCCTAACATGATACCTTAAGCCTAAGACTGTGACCTATTCAACCTTAAGAAGTCATCCAAAGCCCAAAATCAATTAACTCATAACATCAAAGGGAATCTTTTTCCCTCAAAGTTTACGTGCCTATATTCTTACTTCTTTCCCAAGCACTTACCTTGTTCTTTGATTTTGTTTTCAAGGTATTAATGGCAAGCCTAATTGACATGGAAGTGCTAACTAACCTACTCAAGAGGGAAGAAGAGAACCTTCAAGCTATTCTCATCTCTGCCCTAGATGTTCAACAAGCCAATTTCAACCAGGCTTTAGCTAGTTAATAGTTTAGTTTTAATAATACCCTGGTCCATCTTACTATTGCTTTCACTAATGCCTTGAGTCTCCAATGCCAACTCATCATCGATGAAGTAAGAGGAATGTTGAACTAAGCTAAGCCCATTAATGTTGCACCTACCATTAACATGGCTCATAATTTCACATTGTCAATCTTAAACAACAATGCCATTCTAGCCTAAGCTATGCCATCAGTCTTAGATACTAACCTTGCCTCTTCTTTGAATCCTTTTCAAAGCAAGGAAAATCCCATTTCTTCTGCTATCAAAAGACCTTTAAAGTACAATGTCGATGCACTAAAGCAAACCCTTATAATGGAAAAGGGGTGCAAGAAAAGCAATACCTACATTCCCATCGCCTCTACTGAATAAAAGGATATAGACACCTACACTCCCCTTATTGATGTTGAGTAGGAAAGTATAGAAGTAGCTACTATAACTAATAGGTAACCTTTTGAGATTACAACGAAGGGCTTTCATAGATTTTGGGGTGCCATTAGTAGTGGTTTATAAGAAAGCTTTGGAAGCAAAAATGGTGAAAGCCCTAGAACCAAGAGTCCCTCCTAATCCCTTACTAAAAGACTACCACTCAAATGAGTACTATGAATATCATCAAGAAGCGGGGCACAAAACTGACATATATAAAGCTTTGAAACATAGAATCCAAGATCTAATTGATAGTGGTGACATCATCCCCCTTAAGAGAAAACCCAAGACCTTAACTCAACATTGAGTGGCATAACATAGAGGAGTTTAAGCCTAGCTAATCTGACCTATCTAAAGTTGAATTCCAAATCTAAGTCTAAGTCTAAGTCTAAGTCCACATCTGAGTCTATCCTTTTATTTTTATTTTTATCTTTCATAAATTTTGTTGATCATATCAATCCCTTTTCATTATGTTGTATTAAAATTTTCTTTATAATAATAATCTATATTTTCTTTTCATTGTTTGTACATTAGTTTTCTTATCTTCCCTAATTTAGTCCAATATGGATGAGCCTAAAAAAAGAGAGAAAAAAAGTGTAAAAAAGAAGGAAAAAAAAGAGAAAAGAGAGAGAAAAAGGAAAAAAAGGAAAAAAGAGAGAAAAAGAAAAAAAAAAAAAGGAAAAGAGAGATGAACAAGCAGTCAATTAAATCCACCACAATTAGCATAGATTAGAATTTGAGGTGCCCTGTTCTTATATATCAACAATCACTTCATTGGCTCCTAATCAAAGAAGGTCAAGTAATGGACCTTTCATCAAATAGTTAAAGAGTAAAAAGCAATGCAATGTAATTACCCATTAGACTTTGGGTATCAAACGATGCACCTCAATAAGGAGCAATAATTTCAAAGGAGGCCTTCATTAAACTTAGAATTCAAAGGTTAGAACCCCTCAACGTAAGTCGTAAGTCAAATCATGGTGGAATACTTTCTTCTAAATTTTATTAAATCAAGCTTGCTAAGTTGAAAACCCAAAAGGGTGGTTTAGGCAAGAGTTAAAGGTAAGAGAGAGAGAAATAAAGAGAGAGAGCTCATCCTAATTATCACTTCTTCAATGTCATCTTCCTTCCTATTTAAATCATCCTTTAGCTCAAGCCCTTATTCTTTATTGAAGGCATATCCTCTAAATTTTTAAGATCTTCTTCTATTGATCCTTCTCGTCATTTGTCTTCTAAGATCATCCTTATTCATTAGAGGCTTATTCTTTAAAGTTATATTTTCTTCTATGCCCTTATCCTACAATGACAGCATATCTTCTTAAAAAATCATCATCTCTTATCAATCCATCCTATCGCTTAGCTCAAAAAGCTAATGCTTAATCTCCAATCTATTACATCCCTATCTCTCAGTTAGGGCATGAATCCCAAGTTGTCTTCTCTTACTAGTCCTTTAACCACTCTTTTAGCCAGTATGTTATCTATATTTAAACCAATAATGTGTCATTCTAAGTGTCTCTTTGATATTAGACAGCAAGAAAGCTTGACTTGCTCTTTTCCATGAATCATGCTACAAATAGCAAAGCCATACAACCTCTTTAATCCTTTTTAGAAGTTCCATTCTACTCTCAAACCATTTCCTAATCTTCATGAAATCATACTATTCCATCACAAGTCTCGTTGTAAATCACACCATCATTTGTAGCTTAAGCTTCGTACCACCCTTTCCTTGGGAAAATCTCAACATGGGTAGAACTAAAAATCCTAAGTCTCTCAGGACTCATCATCATCTAAGTTAAATTCCTTGACAAAACTAGAAGTTGAGGCATATCTCCTAAGGCCTATCATCCTCAAGTTGATTAAAAAGGGCTTGAACTAGTCAGAGCCCATTCTATGCCTCTTTGGCAAACATCTCATTATGATTCAAAGGTCAAGCCTCCTTAGCAAAACATATGATCATTGAGATTAAAAGGCCTACAAACCATTCTTAACTTAATCCTCTTAAACTGATGCAACCATATCAAAGAGCAAACCCCATCCATAAGCCTGTGGTATCCTTATGACAAAAAAACCTTTATCATTACACTTGAGCTAAAGCCAACCATCTTCCAAAGAGGTCTAAAGCACCCTTCTAGAAAAGCCTAAGATAATAAACTATCATTAAAGCTCGAAAAGCCTTTTAACAAAAAGCCTTCAAGCCTTCACCATAAAGCCCAAACCAAGAGGTTTTCATTATAAAGAGTAAACTAAAAAGCCTTCATTATAAAGCCAACTCCCAAAAGCCTTCACTATGAAGCCTACAATCTCATCCAAGGCCAAAATCTAATTGAGCCTACCCAAACTGGTTTCCTAGCCTAACTTTTCCTCTAAGCTAAGCTTAACCTTCTAGTTTGACCTCCTACAAAGTCAAACATCCTAGCTAAGTCCTAAGGTAAAATCTAATCTAGCCTTAAACTTGATCTTTCAAATGAACTCTCCAAAGGCCAAGAGCAGACCAAGCCAATTTCATCCCCTCCAGTAAAACCTAACCACGACCCTAATATGACCTTTTATGTAGTCAAACCAGACTGACCCTTCCAAAATGACCTCATCAAAGGCCAAAACTAACCTAGCCTTCTAAGATGACTCCATTCAAGTTCTTCTCTAAGGTCAAACCTGACTTGGCCAGCCAATTTGATCCTAAACCCAACGTTTTTCTAAGACTAGTCCAGCCTAAGCCTTTCCAAGCTGATTAGCTTGATCTCTTCTACATTTGACCTAGCTTTCCTCCAAAGCCAAACCAATAGCCTTTGATCGACCCTTCAAACTAGTTCTCATGCCCGATCTAAATTGAATGTGACACTATCATTCCCAAGCTAATCTATTCGAATGAAATGACCAAACCACTTTTTAAAGTTGGGCACCTCCCTTCCAAATATTCACCTTTCTAAAATAGGGGCATATTTCTCTTAAAAGCTCAACACTCTTCTACAAAAATGACGCTTAGCAGGTTCAAAATTTCCAATCATATGTATTTTGCATTAAAAGACTCTTGAATCAAAATAGTTTATCAGGTCAAAATTCATAAAGCAAGACAGATTGCCAATCTAAGTTAAGAAGGATCATCAATTCAAGTTGCCAAAGAAAAATGGATCATCAAATCAATAAATTACCAATCAAAGTTCATGAGTCAGGACGAGAATTATTAACATCAGACCCATCCTAAGATAGCCTTAGGATCTATACCTTAAATCTGAATTAAGTATCTCTTTTAATCAGATCATCCTAGGATAGCTTTAGGATCATCAATCAAGCATAAGGTTAGGTTTCCTATAAAAAAATCAGACCATCCTAGGACAACCTTAGGATCATCAATTAAGCATAGGGTTAGGTTTCCCATCCAAAATCAGACCACCCTAGGATAGCCTTAGGATCATCAACCTAACATAGGGTTAGGTTTCTCTTTTAAAAGCTTTAGACTATCCTAGGATAGCCTTAGAATCATTAACCTAGTGTAGGGTTAGTTTTTTTTTTTCAAACTTTTCAGACCATCTTAGGACAGCTTTAGTATTATCAACCTAACATAAGGTTAGGTTTCTTTTTCAAAAGTTTCAGACCATCTTAGGACAGCCTTTGAATCATCAACCTAGCATAGGGCTAGGTTTCTCTTTCAAAATTTTCAAACCATCCTAGGACATTCTTAGGATCATCAACCTAACATATGGTTAGGTTTCTCCTTCAAATTTTTTAGACCATCCTAGGATAGCCTTAGGATCATTTCACCCATAAATGTCTACTAACAATCACCTAGGCATCCCTGTGATTCCTCCTCCCACCCCTTTATCAAAATTCTTTTGAAATTTCACCTATAAATGCTTAGTAACAATCACCTAGGCATCTGTGTGGTTCCTTGTTCTATGATCACCTAAGCATCCATATGGTTCCTTTTTCTACCTTTTTTATTCAAATATATCATTTCCACCCATATATGTCTAACAACTATCACCTAAACATCCATGTGGTCCATTTTTCCATCTATTTCCACCTATAAATATCTACCCTTTAGTCTAGATATCCCTATGGTTTCCCTTTTCATTTCATCCTTTTATTAAAATCTATCAAGTCTACCTATAAACATTTAGAAACAAGCACCCAAACATTCTTATGGTTTTTTTTCCCCTTTACCTAAAAAATCAACCGCATCTTTCACCAAATATGTCTAAACTTTGAGTTAAGACATCCCTTTGATTCATTTTTTCCATCCCTCATCCCTAGGTTCACTATCATCAGAATTGCCTTTCGGTTAAGTCAATTTTAATAGGGGGTAGTTGTGAATCCTTGATTTTGCATTGTTTGGTATCCATTTGAACCTTAAAAAGCATATAGGCTCGATAAACAGACCTTTAAAAGCTAAAATTGCCAAAAACTACTAAATAGGAAAACCTAGAAAGAGAGCCCTGGAACTGAAAGATATCCTTTTGACCTTTGAACCACTATTAGATCATCCAAGATTAAATAATCAATACAATGCAATTGGAATCATGAAAAATGGACGAGAAACGAGTGAGAATGGGCAAAAAAGGGTCGAACAAACAAAATTAGAGCTAGTGACCGCAAGAGCCCTTACACCCATTTGCAGTGACCATAAGGCCATTTATAGTTGCCCAATTGTAATCGCACATAGCACTTGCAAAACTGTAAGTCCCACATGTGATTGTCCTCCCATTTTGTGAATTCCACATTGAAAGTTGTGCAGATTGACCTTTAGCCTTTCCCCTATAAATATAAGTCCCTAGTTCAGACCTTCCCACCTCTTGACTTGCTTGATTAGCCTTTGTATCAAGCTAACCATCTTCACAAGCTTGATCCACTAAGGAATGAGTTTTCTAGTTTAAAGTTTTCTTTTATTTTTATTTTTGCTTTGTTATTACTCATTACCTTCCAAAGTAAGCTGGGTTGTAACTTTCTAAGCCGACCCATCGAGTCAAAAGTTTGCTTCCATTCGAGGTAAGCCACTGTCCAAGGCTAGTCATTGCCCTCCGTTCTAGTTAAGTCTCCTTTCATTTTCTCTTTTCCTTTTATTTATTTATTTATTTATTTCATTTTATTATTTCCCTCCTTAGTATTTATTTATTGTCTCCCTCTTTGAGATTCTGTCTTCTTCCTCTAATGCTCCTTGCTTTTTCTTAATTGATTCACTTAGTATAGTTAATTAAAATATGAAGTAATTAACTTAACTTGATAATCAATTAAAATCAATCAATTAATCAAAATATGATAAAGTGGTTGGGCTAAATAAACCTTTTTGCAAAAAGGGAGAATCGTGTGGGTTCTAATTCTCATTCAAAAAGATAGGCAAGCATGCTTAATTCATCAAGTAGCGAATATAATTAAAATAAAATAACTTCTCCCCCATCATCTTCTTTATTAATTTAATTTCTTTTGGTTCATTACATTAACTTTATTAGGATTAGTTTAAGGAATGTGTGACTTTTCCATAACCCATAAGGGCTAGAGGAAGTATCCCCCTAATTGGATTTTTATTGTGATCTTTATTTAACTTTTTGCTTTCTTTCACTCTTATGTTTTGTTTACTTATGAATGGAATGAATGTCATGCATCAATTAAGCTGTACATGCATATTTCATGAAATTAATTTTAAGTCATATTGGGTTTTTTCCTTAATTTTTGGAGTCAATTTGAGTTTTTTCCTTAATCTTTTTTTCCAAATAAAATAAAATTATTGTGGCGACTCTTCAAAATCAATCAAAATGAACCTAAGGGTTCCATCATGAGACCTAGCTCAAATGAGCATTTTGATCCCACTTAGTGGATTAGACCAGTGCTCGGGCAAGGCCTCACAATGAGACACGCACTAGTCTTTTGGTTTAGCAAGAAGTAACCATTTGTAGCCTTATCTACTGCTGAAGTTGAATACATTTCAGCTGGAAGTTGAATTCCATAAATTTTTATGGATGAAGCAACAATTAGAAGATTATGAGTTACAATTTGACCATATCCCAGTCATATGTGACAATACGAGTGTAATTAAATTAACAAAGAATCTTATTCCACACTCAAGGACAATGCACATTGAAATTAGATATCACTTTATCAGAGACCACATGCAAAATGGAGATATAAAACTAGAAATTTGTCTCTTATGATCAATAATTAATTGATATCCTTGCAAAACATATTTCTAAGGATCAATTATGAAAGATAAGAAGAAGTATAGGTATAAGCGAATCACTTTCTAATGATATATATGCATGCATACCTTTTTCTTATTTTATGTATATATCATTCAATTTAATTTTGTGTATACTATCTTTACTATTCATAGGAATTAACTGTGGTAAGATGCTTTTAGTCATCTAAATTGACATGCATGAAAATTAGATCAGTAAAAAAGTAAACTTACATTTGTTTAGCCTATCATATTATGCTATTTGTTTTCTTTTTCTATTGCATAGTCATTTTTGAAACACATTTGAAGCTAAAAGATTATAGAAAAATATGAAATATGCATTTGATGAGGAAAGCGAAAAGTTGTTAGAATTCTAATCTATGTCAAATACCCAGATAGCTTATCCAAACTTTTTAGATTTTCAAAATTTAAAATGCTTATCTATTACCTCCTAGGAGCTTAAAAGGTGAGAGAATTTAGGTAAAACTTTTTGTCCTAATTCACTTATAGTTAAACTATCTTTTTCACCTTTAAAACCCCTAATACTATCCATTCTTATCCTTCTATTTATTTTTATCTTTTGTTTATCTCTGAAAAATTACCTACTTCTTATTCGTCAATTCTCTTAAAATACTTCTCAAGCTAAAGACAAAACTTAAGCTCATTACTTCACAAAAACATAACCCTAAAAATGGCCAAAGAAAAATGAAAGGAGATAAACACTTCCAAAGACTTGAGCTCTGTTAACAAGAAACAAAGGACTGATGGTGAAGCCCATCAAAAGGAAATAAAATAGAGTAAAAGCCTTGAAAGACTACTATACCATTGCTTGAGTTCATGTTAGATCAATATAAATTGATTCAACCAAAAAATCTTGGTTAGGATGTGTTTAGGGATAAGAAATATAGGTTTAAGTTATCGTTTGAATTTCAAGGGTGGGTGAAAATCAGGGGCTTAAGAGAAAACTATCACAAAAACCTAATTTTTAATTTCTATAAAGTTAATAGTGAGAGCAAATGAGTCTACCCATGTCAGATTAGGAGAGAATATGTTTGAGTTTCTGTAGAACTTCTAAGCAAGGTATATGAAATACCAAATGAGGGGAACTAGACTATCTAAAACAAGAGACATGAAAAATGTGAAGCGATTTAATGGCAAAGTGTTTATGGTAGAGCTATATGGAGGAGTAGAAAGGAAGAACAGTCTATTGCATTTGGTAGGCATGGTAAAATTCTCTATAAGTTGTGACTCACTATATTCTAGCGGAAGCTATAACTATGTGAGCTCTTTAGAATTATGTTTAATGTAGCATATAGTCTAGAAAAAGAAGGTAAACTTGCCCTATCTTATGCTGAACACCTTGCTAGGATTGTCTAAAAATAGTGATATGCAATATGGATGATATTGACCCCATTATTAGACACCTGGGAATGACCCTAACAAATAATGTAGTAATTTAGGATCATCATGATAGCATTTGAAAGTTCACTTTAGAAAATAACAAATATATAAACACAAGGGACACAAAGAAGGTAAAGACAGTGACAAGGAAGATAGGCTATATTTACTAGAAAAGGTAAGTAAGGAAGAAAAAGAGAAAATAGAACAAGGATCTCTCTCAAATAAAACTATTCAAAAAAAGAACTGGAAGAAAATTAAATATCATTAATGAAAAGTCAAAACAAGAAGATGATAGTGAAGAAGAAGAAATAGAAAAGAAAGAAAAGAAGGGAAAAGAAGCTAAGAAAAAGAAGGGGGAAAAGTACAAAGAGAAAAATGAAGAAGAAGAAACATATAAAGAAAAATCAGATGAAGAAAAATCAAAAGAGAAATAAAAGTCAGAAGAGCAAACAGAGATTAACCTTAATGATGCTCTTCTAAATGAAATGAAAGAACATAATCAGCTAGGAAGAGCTAAAATTAAAAAGATTAGAAGAGAAGAAAGAAGGAAGATTCAGGAACATTATAGCAATATTGAAACATCTACACTAGAGAAAGCAAAAGTAGCAGACTAAAGCTATCTAATTGAAGACATCTAAAAAAATGCAGACAAAAATCTTAGCCAAGATTTGTGAACTAAAACATGTAGAGGTGAATGTCTAGATTAATCAGAACTCATAAATCTACCAGCTTATTAAGAAGATGTAAGACAGAGTAGAAA
Source organism: Reutealis trisperma (assembly GCA_947687605.1). NCBI lineage: Eukaryota > Viridiplantae > Streptophyta > Magnoliopsida > Malpighiales > Euphorbiaceae > Reutealis > Reutealis trisperma. Next base: position 61,984 of record CANTUT010000952.1, read on the forward strand.
CATTTGAGAAAAAGATTTTAGCTGAGTTCGTTGATCTCAAGAATCTATGGCTAAGGCACTTTGGTTTTCTAACAAAGTGGATATTGGGATATGGAAGGACATGGATGTCCTAGTCCAAGAAGTTAGATCTCTAAAGGACACATCTACTGCACATGAAAAGGAAACTCATCCAGATTTAAAGGCAATCAATAAGGAATTAGACATATCTGACATAAGCTTAAGTACCTCTTTCAAGTCCAAGGAAGAGAAAGGAAACAAAATCAAAGAGAAGAAAGCAAGTGCAAAAGGCAAAAAGAAAGTCAGAGTAAAGATGTTGAGTTCCCATAAGCTAAGGAGATCTAACTGAAGTGCATTTAAGACCAAACATGCAAAGGAAGGATATAAAGGCAGCAAGTAAAAGCTTATGAGTTTTTACTAAACCCTGAGTCAACTAGAATCTTGAACTAAAACCTCTAGACCTTTTTCTTTAAGCCTTTTAGGTGGTTTCATAATAATTTATTTTAATTGCTTTTTCCTGCGTCCTTCATTTGAACATATTTTATACATTCATGGTTGTTTTATGGATATTTTTGCTAGTACCTCATTTTTTCCTTTTTGTTGATGAAAAAAAGGGGGAGAAATATGATTATTGATTATATAAGTTGCCTATATGATTTAGCTAGGTACTTTGAACTCTTAATTAAGCATTATTTTTGCTATCGCTGATATATATATATATATGTTGATAAATCATTTTGGTTCATTGATTGTTAGATAGTGCTTATTTATGTTTATTAGTTGTCTAGTGCCTAACTTCTATTTTTGTAGGATTAAGTTTTATTAGATGAGTAACATGTTCAGAGGAAGTGTATTATCTATATTGTGCTTAAGAATTTCATTTTTAGATAAGTAATATACTATATGGAATTTATTAGATATCCACTACTTCTAATGCTATATTTTTATGGATAAGTCACATATTTAGAGGGAGATTAATGATTAGGATGCTAGAATTAATTCTAGGTATCTAATTTTTATCTGAGCTAACATGCACAGAGAGTTTGCCCTAAGTATGGTAAAATGTTTTACTCTCTAAGTACTTTTTATACCTGAGTATATCATATCTTTAATAATATGCCCAACTAACAGTAGAAATTGAAGGTTTTGTTATAATCAACAAGAGGGAGAATGTTAGTCCAATAAGCTACTGGTTTGATTTTAATGATACAAATGAATTATGAACCAGGTTGGTTTGTGCGTTTGCTTGTACTATGGTAATTTATTTTGCAAGCTAAGAGAATCAATCAACTTGAGATTTGGCACACTATAAAAAGATCATATCGGATCAGCTAATAGTTCTAGTATTTCGAATAAGGCATTGAAGCCCATAAAAAAATATCAGAAGACTACACCAAGGAACTAAGAAAGAACTAGTGAAGATATCGAGCTTAAGTAAAAGTCCTTAATTTTTATATTAAATAGTTTAGAAGCTTTGACCAAGTTGAAAATTTCTTTGAAATTTTTCCAAATTAATTAAAAGTTTTAAAATTGAAAATTATCTTTGAAGATTTTTGAGTTAAAAGAAAAATTAGAAGACTTAAAAATATTAGATAACTAGGAGTTGACTAGCTATGCCTTCTAAATATTTATGTCTCAAAAGAAATATGATTTAGTAATGATTCGTTGATTTACAAATGAAATAAAATGATAATGAACTAAATTGTAAGTCAAAGAAATAAAAAATGACGTGGCGGGTGAGATGTCATTTTCCTTGAACTTGAAAAGTAAGTGCTACAAATAGACAAGTTGTTTGACACATTAAATGAATATGTATAATGTCTACTTGACCCCATAACAGATACATAGAAAGCTCATAGTGTACTGAAATCTAAATAACCATTGTCTAATATTTTTGATATGATGATAGCTGGTTAAAATATTTGAAAATCAAATGAATCTCCTTTACACTTTCCTTCCAATGCCTAGATCAAAATTTGCCTATAAATAGAGCACTTAAGCACATTTAACACTTTCATGAAGTTGGGTTTTTTTTTTTTTTTTTTTTTTTTTTTTTTTTTTTATAGTGTTTAAGTGTAAAATCTTTTTAAATCTTTAAACTTTCATCCATTGAGCTTAAAATGTTCTATCAAAATTTTGGTTCTTTGATTTTCTAAAAAGAAAATTCTTCTTGGGCAGAATTCTAATCTATATAGGTCATTCATAAGTGAGTCATCTACAATATATTTATGTTTTATTGTAAAGGTTTCACAGAGCACCTATAAGCTAATAAGATGTAGCAAACACTCAAGTAAGTTTATGCGTAGAGATTACAAGCACCTTAAAACTTGTAGATGAGAAAGTGGGGATAACTTTCTTAGGTAGTTTGCTAGGGTGCATAGAAGCTATTGTAATAGGCTTGACTTTGCCCTCGAAGTGGGTTGCTTTGAGGACTGGATGTAGGCAAAAGGGTTGAACTAGTACAAATTGTTGTATTGTTTTCTCTTCTTTATTTTCCTAGCCATATACTTTTTCTAATTTTTTTTATTTCTTCTAATTGACTATGTTGCTTGATCTAATCTAAAGATTTTTTTTTATAAAGAACTTGATCAATGAAATGAACTTTTATCAATATCAATTATATCAAAGTGACTTATCTAAGTCCAAATCAACTTCTTTCACTTATAATATTTTTTAATTCTTTTTTTATTAAAATCATCCTCTATTCGATACATTAATAGAATTTGCATAAGATATATGACAAAATCCATATAAGATATGTGACATAGAAGTGTCTAGAAGTGCAAGACCAGGCAATTAATTGAAAGACTAGGAAATTAGCCATTACCATAATCACAACGCGCATGCTCAGTTTTCTTTCCACCAAGTTATTTGCTGTCTTTCTTTTTTTGTCAAAATTTGTATCTATCAAAATCCTTATCTATCAAAAATTATGTATGGGCTAAGGAAAATTTAACAAAGATTATCATTGTAATTTTGCTTATAAATAGGCATGTGATTTATTTACGAAGGACATCAAATTTTGGGAGTAATAAAATATATCAGTTTTTCTTTCTTTAAGAAAACCTTTATGCTCTAAATTTCAAGAAAGATTTCTTGAATTCTAAGAGTATCTGTATCCTTGGATTGGCTCTTCTAAGGTGATGATTTAGGCCAAGTATTCATCATAGCAAAGTTTTAATTCCACTTCAATCGACAAAATACACCTCTCGACACTACACTAGTACCAATGTGGTATTAGAGCAACCTCGATCTGCCTGTGGATTGGAGTTGCAAGGTATCAATCTATCTTCAATTTGTCAAAATATATTCATTTGTTGCCATTTTCATTGCTTGAAAAAAAAAATTCCACATTATTTCTTTAAAAAATATAATAATATTTAATACTTGAAGTTGTATACCTCTTGCAAAATACTTTCCCATCAACTAGTTAATATACCCATCCACTGAAATACCACCATCGATCCATCAACTTTAATTTTATTCAAGAATGAAAAATAAAAAATAAAAAAATAAAAAATAAAAAAAAGAGGAGAAGGTGAGAGGCATGGAGTTGCAATAACAAGAATAAAAGAATTAGAAGTTTATCAAAGGAAAATAGGAGATATAAAGGGGAGCTTGAAAACAAAAGGAGTAGACAATACGTGAAGGACCTCTCAAATAAAAAAAAAATAAAAAAAAAGGCTAAAGTTTTGTCTAATGAAGGAACATATCACGTGAAGCATCTTCAAAATCCAACAAAAGGAGCTGACACTTTTGTACTTTGACTAAGGAATAATTTATTCAAGTCATCTTTTTTAATGAATTTATTTTTCTATTTTCTTAATTTTTTTTAATTTGATTATTTCTTTATTTGTAAGATCCTAAGATTTTATTTGTAAAATATTAAAAAAAAGAAATATTTAAAAAAAAGGGTGAGAATATACATATATATATATATATATATATATATATATATATATATATATATATATATATATATATATATATATAAGTGTTTTCTTTTTACAAGAAATTTTGCCAAAATGCCACCTCGATGCAACCAATAAAGGCCTATCCAAGAAATCACTATAGAAGAATTGCAATGATAGATTCAACAACTCTAACAACGACTTGAACAATAGAGCAAATAGGAGAACAAGTTCGTCAATCAAAAGATGATCAAGAAGCTGAGATTAATCCTTTTCATAATCTAGCAAGTGAATCATCTAGAGAAGAAGCAGAACCACGACCGCGAGCACATCAAAGGAGAAACCAAGACCAAGATCATGGAGTGAAAGTGGACATACCATATTTTGAAGGACAGTTAAATCTAGATGATTTTATCAAATGGCTATATACTATAGAATGAGTCTTTGACTATAAAGACATTCTAGAAGTCAAGATTGTTGCCATTAAGCTTAAGAAAAATGCTTCAATATGGTTGGAGAATCTTAAGCACAAGCCAGAATGTGAAGGAAGAAGTAAGATCACAACTTAGGAGAAGATGAAAAGAGAACTTTGAAGCAAGTATCTGCCTTATTACTATCGACAAGATATCTTCATTAAGCTTCACAATCTTTGACAACGTGATCTATCAGTTGAAAATTATGCCATAGAATTTGAACAACTCATGATGAAGTGTGACCTCAATGAACTAGAAGAACACACTATTGCTAGATTCCTTAAAGGATTGAAAATTGAAATTGCTAATGTAGTTCAACTTTAGCCCTATTAGACACTCAATGATGTGATCAAGCTAGCATTGAAGGTAAAACACCAACAAAAGACTTTTAGATAGAGTGGAACAAGGAGTGTAGCAAAAATTAATACTTCTAACTATGGAAGTACTTTGACAAAGTCATCAACATCCACCACCACCAAAAAGGATACTGAAGCAATCGATAAAACATGTGGCAGCACTTCTAGCAATAATTCTAGAAAATTTAAGTGTTATAGATTTGGCCATGTTGCATCTGACTGTCCAAATCGAAGAGTAGTGTCATTTGTGGAGGAAGCTTCATGTGAAGAAGAAGACATGGATGAAGCCCTATAAGAAGATGAAGAAAACAAGATCATCCATGCGGATGATGGTGAGATGCTAGTCTTATGTCATGCCTTGAACACTACCATTGCCAAAGAAGAAGATTGGATATGCCACAACATTTTCCACACTCAATGTACTTCTCATGGAAAGGTTTGTGATGTCATCATGGACAGTGGTGGTTGTGAAAATGTGGTGTCAACAAAAATGGTGGACAAGCTAAAGTTGCCTATTGAAGATCATCCAAAACCATACAAGTTAACTTGGTTAAGGAAAGGTAATGAGATCAAAGTCACAAAAAGGTGTTTGGTTGAGTTCTCCATTGGCAAGAAGTACCAAGACAAGGTATAGTGTGATGTTATTCCTATGGATGTTTGTCATATGCTATTAGGTCGATCCTAGCAATATGATCGTCATGCTATACATAATGGTTATGAGAATACTTATTCCTTTACCAAGGATGGCCAAAAGATCATATTAGCACCATTAAAGAAAGAATGGGCTAGTGATTTAGAGGAAGAGAGCTGCGATATTATCTCCAAGACAATGATTGCCAAAGTTGTAGAGGAAGCTAAGGTTACTTGCGCCTTTGTCATCTTGAAAGAGAATGAAGAATGAAGCACCATTCCAAAGACCATCCAGCCACTTCTTCAAGAATTTGGAGATGTAGTTCCAGAAGAAATTCCATCACGATTGCCATCTATGCGAGATATTCAACATTTCATTGATTTCATTGTAGGAGCTGTAATTCCAAATAAAATAACTTATCGAATGAGTCCGAAAGAACATAAAGAGTTACAACGTCAAGTGATCAAACTTATGGCTAAAGGGTTGATAAAAGAAAGTGTAAGTCCTTGTGCCATTTCAGCATTACTTGTTCTTAAGAAAAATAGATCATGGCGTATGTGTATTGATAGTTGAGCTATGAACAAAATTACCATCAAGTATTGTTTTCCTATTCCATGGCTGGATGATTTACTCGATCAACTATATGGTTCGATGATCTTTTCAAAGATTGATTTAAGAAGTGGATACCATTAGATTCAAATAAGACATGGTGATGAATAGAAAAATGCTTTCAAAATAAGAGACGGTCTTTATGAGTAGATGGTTATGCCATTTGGACTTTCCAAAGCTCCAAGCACTTTCATATGGCTTATGAATCAGGTATTACGGCCATTTATTAGAAAGTTTATAGTGGTTTATTTTGATGACATTTTGGTGTATAATCAAGATAAAAAGGAGCATCTAATGCATCTTCAATAGATTTTTGAAGCTTTGAAGGAGCCAAAACTATATATCAACCTTAAGAAATGTCACTTTTTAACTGATAAAGTGATTTGTCTTGGTTATGTCATCTCTAATAAAGGAATTGAGATGGACAAAAGTAAGATAGAGGCTATCATCAACTAGCCCACACCATGACCACTTCATGATGTTCAGAGTTTTCATGGCCTAGCATCTTTCTATCGATGATTCATTAAGAATTTTAGTATTGTGACAGCTCTAATCACAGAATTGTTGAAGAAAGACTAATTTGAGTGGACACCAACTGCTCAAAAGAGATTTGTGACATTGAAACAAAAAGTAACAAAAGCCCTAATTTTAGCACCTCCAGACTTTAATAAAGTCTTTGAAGTTGATTGTGATGCCTCTAATGTGGGTATTAGTGTTGTTCTTAGCCAAAAGAATTGCCCAATTGCCTTGTTCAATGAAAACTTAATGAGACTCACAGGAAATATTCAACATATGACAAGGAGTTCTATGCCATTGTCCGAGCCTTAGATCATTAGAGACACTATCTATTGGCAAAAGAATTTGTGCTTTATTCTGATCATGAAGCACTCAAATACCTCTATAGTCAGAACAAGCTAAAGAGACATCATGCTATGTGGAGTGAATTCCTCTCTGCCTATCAATATGTATTAAAGCACAAATCATGTACACAAAACGAAGTTGTTGATGCTTTAAGTTGCAGTTATACATTGCTTTCTACTCTGCAAGTTCAAGTAATTGGGTTTGAAGTTATAAAGGAATTATATGAGTTTGATCCAAACTTTAAAGATATATGGAAATAGTGTTGTGAAAGATCCTATCGCTAATTTCATATGGAAGATGGTTACTCATTCTTAGGTAATCAATTATGCATTCCTCAATGTTCATTATATGAAGCCATAGTGATTGAATGTCATAATGGGAATCTTGCTAGTCATTTTGGTTATGATAAGACATTAGCTCTCATACAAGAAAGCTTTTATTAGCCACACTTACTTCGAGACACAAAGCAACACATCAAAAGGTATAGGGTTTGCCATATTGCCAAGAGTAGGGGCCAAAACACAAGCCTTTACACACCTCTACTTGTTCCTGAAGCTCTTTGGGGGGATTTTAGCATGGATTTTGTTATTGGTCTACCTTGCACACAAAGAGGCAAAGAATCAATCATGGTTGTTGTGGATGGATTTTCCAAGATGGATCGCTTTGTACCATGTAGCAAGACATATGATGCTACATACATTGCCAATCTTTACTTTTGAGAGATTGTGCGACTGCACAGGATTCCAAAAACTATCACTTCAGATCATGATGTTAAGTTCATGAGTCATTTCTGGAGAACCTTATAGAGCAAAATGGGAACAAAACTTCTATTCAGTTCAGCAGCTCATCCCCAAATAGATGGACAAATGGAAGTAGTTAATTAGAATTTGGGAAACTTATTGAGAAGTTTTATGGGGAAAAACATTTGACAATGGGATTTGATCTTAGCTCAAGTAGAATTTTTCGATAACAATTCACCACCCCAGACAACAGGTTAAAGCCCTTTTGAAGTAGTATCTATCACCCTAATTGAACTCGCTCCTAAAGCTACTCAATAGTAATTCAGTGCAGATGCGGATGAAAGAGCTAAGCAAATCAAAAAAGTACACGAACAAGTTAAGTGCAGCATTTTGAAGCAAAATGAGCAATACTAGAAGCAAGCAAACAAATTTCGTAAGCCTGCTGCTTTCAAAGAAGGTGACTTAGTATGGATTTGCCTGAGAAAAGAAAGATTTCCACCAGGACCATATGTAAAGCTGCAACCTAGAGTAGATGGATCTTTTAAAGTTATTAAGCGAATTGATGAAAATGCATACAAGATTGAACTTCCTGGAGATGATAATGTGTCTGCTACATTCAATGTCACTGATTTATCACCCTATCTTGAAGATGAGGACAAAACAGACTCAAGGGTGAGTCTTCTTCAACTAAAGAAGCATAACACAGGAGTGTCTAAAAGCACAAGACCAAGAAATTAATTCAAAGACTAGGAAATTAGCCATCATTGCACTCATGCTCAGTTTTTTTTCCACCAACTTATTTCCTGTCTTCTTTATTTTTGTCAAAATTTGTCTCTGTAAAAAATTGTGTCTGGGCTAATGAAAATTTAGCAAAGATTGTCGTTGTAATTTTGCTTATAAATAGGCATGCGATTTATTTTCGAAAGGCATCAAATTTTGGGAGTAATAAAATATATTAGTTTTTCTTTTTTTAAGAAAATCTTTCTGCTATAAATTTCAAGAAAGATTTCTTAAATTCTAAAAGTATCTATATCCTTGGATTGGCTCTTCCAAAGTGGTGATTTAGGCCAAGTATTCGTCATAGCGGAGTTTTAATTCCACCACAATTGACATAATACACCTCTCGACACTACACCGGTGTCAATATGTGATAGACAAGATGTCTAATTTTGATCACTAGGTAGCTGAAACTTCTCTAGATGACTGTTTGAACACTGTCTCACTCTGGTATTCTAATCCGCTATACTTTTGCAATTTCTCAAACGTGTCCATCTTTATCCTTAATTTCTAAATATTTATTTTATACTTAAAGAGTTCATTTGATAATTAGTGGTCTTTTGGCGAAAATTCAAAAGAATTACAAAAGAAGTCTAATTCACCCCCCTCTTAGACTACAGAAGCCTAACTCACACGTTCTATAGGCAGTCAAAGGAAGGTAAAATAGCTCTCTTGGTTGTTTATGTGGATGATATAATTTTGACAAGTGATGAGTATACTGAACTTGAAAGATTGAAGAAGGGACTTGCTAAAGACTTTGAAATCGAAAACTTAGGGACATTAAAATAATTTCTTGGCATGGAGTTTGCAAGGTCTAAGGAATGTATCTTTGTTACTCAATGCAAAAAACATACTTGCTCAATGAAACAGGTTTACTCGGGTGTAAAGTAGCTGAAACTCCAGTAGAATCCAATATAAAATTCAACATGCTAAAGTTGAAAATGTGATAAATATCGAAAGTTCCAAAGACTTGCTGGAAGACTAATTTATTTATCTCATACACGTCCTGATATAACATTCACTATAAATAGAGTTAATCAATTCATGCAATCACCGGGACAAGAACATTTTGAAACATTGTATAGAATCCTAAGATATCTAAAGGGCTCACCTTCTATTGTTTAAGAAATAAGGGCATCTTTCCACTGTAGTTTATACTGATGCAGACTGGGAAGGGAGTATTACTGATAAAAAATCTACATCAGGTTACTGTAACTTCTTTGGAGGGAATTTGGTTAGTTGGTGGAGCAAGAAACAGAACGTGGTTGTTAGAAGTAGTGCTAAAGTTGAGCTCAAAGCTGTTGCTCATAGGATTTGTGAAGCATTGTGGATTAGGAGATTACTGGAAGACAAAAATTTTATGCACTCTACCAATGAAGGTGCATTGTGACAACAAGGGTGCAATTGCAATTGCTTATAATCTTGTTCTTCATAACCGAACAAAATAAGTGGAGGTTGACAACCATTTTATCAAAGAAAAAATTGAAAAAGGACTGATATGCATGCCATACCTACCAACCGCCAAGCAAATTGCAGATATACTTACAAAAGGACAGCATAAACGACAGTTTGATGCTGAATTGGCAAGCTAGCAATGGAAGATATTTTCAAGCCAACTCAAGGGGGAGTGTTGGAAATAGTAACTCAGCTAAAGACTCGGCCTAATTCTTAGGGATATGTTAGCTGTAAATTAGCTGTAATTATGGAATTAGTCAATAACTATAGAATAGGAAAATAGTTGTAATTATTATGCCTTGATTTGTATATTCGATTTATTTCATTTTTTTCTACTACTCGTATTGCCTATTTATATAGGTGCTGCAAGCCAAAATAAATGATTTTATCAGCCTTATAAAAGGAAAATTGATTCTTAAGAACCCTTGCAGACTCATGTCATGTTGAGATACTGAAGAAGAAAAAATTGCAAAATTCAATCCAATTTATCCTAATCAATTAGTTAGCATGTTGGTTAACCTTACTCTGAAATACGGAAAAAAATCATTAGCTTATCAAATTATCTATCAAGCATTGAAAAAGATTAAACAAAAGACAGAAATAAGTTCACCATCTGTTTTACGTCAAGCAAATATATCAGTAAAAGAAACTTGTGTAGCCGGATCGACTCATCAAGTTTCTACTGAGATAGGATGCACACAAGGAAAAGGACTTGCATATCAATAAAATACACGAGAGAAATAATAACTCTAAATACTCTAGTTTTTATCATTTGCGCATTAAGCTTAACTTGATAATTTTTTGTATTTTCCTTTTGATGTAATTTTTAGATCTTTTTGATACGTTATGATGATTAGTTGTTAGATTACTTGGTCAAAAGGAATGTTAGGCCTTAACTTTAGGAGTTTGTGGGATTACTTTTGACTAAGTGATGTAACTTTTTGAATGTATCTCTTGTATATATGAAAGTAGTTGAAAATGAAAATAGAAGAGAGAAGTTTTTTACTTAAAAAACTCATATTTCATTTTCTGCTCTTAAGCTAAATTTTTTTCATTTGATTATCTATTAGATTGCTGAATCATTTTACAGAAACAATGAGTTGAAATTTGCCTCACCAGCAGTCTGATTTTAAGATTTACACTTTCCTGGTTCATGTGGAAATTTCTGATTTGTGATCCTCATTGACTAGCAAACAAGAAGTTGACCATTTTTTTTTTTTTTAAATGCTTGAGGTAAAAGATATTTGAAAATTGGTTATTGTTGGATGGTGAACAAGTTTCACATTTTGCCTGTTTCTGATAGTATCCTCTCAATTTCTTCAAGAAGCCTTTCTTTTTCATCAGCCAGTTCCTCATTCTTTTTCTGAAGCTCTTCTATCTGCTTAGTCTGTTCTGAGTCCTTCCTGAAATTAATTAACAAACCACATACAAATTTAGGATTCGTAAAGCCTATATATATATATATATATATATATATATATATATAACCATATGCAATCAAAGCCTATATTTTCATGTTTAAGAGTTGGATTCTGAAATTTGAAATTATAGGACTAAATTGTAAAAAGTTAACTATTTTTTATCATTACCTATTCATGAAAGATAAATTAAGTTTGAGCGATCGCACTTCCTTCTCAAGATTTTCACACCGCTTTAAGACAGATTGCATATCAGATGGAATTGCTGGTGTTGAATTCCTTTCCTTTGCCTCTGCCATTCTGCATCTCCAACAAAATCCATCTTAAGACATATGTATGCACTACATTCAACATAAATATGTTTTGTTCATTAAGGTAAAAGCTCAGTGGTTGAATATTTTCCTGTCTCACAGTTTAGGTTCCCTCTCTTTTCATTGAATAAGATAACCTGTATTGATGCATGTTAAAGGTAGGTCTTTGGGATGATGAGTGCATTATTTATTTTAGCATTTTAGTTTTGTCGTCTACTTTTGTTAAAGTCCATAGGCTTGTACACACAATACTTATTAATTGACAAGTGTTAGGATATCAAGTCAACTCCTACTCACCTATAAATCCTTGTATTATTTTATCATTATTCAATGTAGGATTCACTTTCCAACAGTTTTTACCTGATTGTTTTGAATATGAATATAAACAAAAAGATTGTTGTATCTCAAGGATTGGGAAAGGAGGGAAATCCATAGCTATCTATACTGCCAGGCGAGGAGGTACTCGAGCAATGGATATATATCTAAATTCTACTATGAAAAAGATTGGAATAACTAATGTTTAACTAATAACCAACCATATCAATCTGTTCCTGAAGCAGAGAGCAGCAAAAAGACTCAAACTTTCTCAATAGCAGAGTTAGTTGCATAACTAAAAGGATGACAGTTGAGCTTACTTTCTTGAGCGTTCCACCCTGCGTTTTTTAGTTGTATCCCCCTTGTCCACTGCATAAGTTCAGTTGGTCAGAAAGGTTCATATCTTTGTATAATAACTAACACTACTCCTTAATCATACTGTAGCAAGCATTAAATGGAAGAAGAAAAGAACTTCAAGATTCATATCAAAGTGTACTTTCCATTTTCATATACAAAGTTAACTAATGTGGAAGAGAAAAATTCTCTTTTTAGTGAAGTTCTAAGCATAAATTTGATAACCTGAAACGTCTGATGTTACAGATCCATATCGAACTAGCCGTCCTTTCTGAGATGGATTGCCATGTAAGCAAAGAGAATAGCAAGTGAGAAAAACAATTCAAGATTTATTATGTACCATCTAAACAAGTATAATACCTTTCTATCATCCTTCAAATTTTCAATTATCCGTTCTCTAAAATCTGCATTTGAAATGTCATAGTAACTCAAACGTCAAATTCAAAAAGATAACAAGATTATCTGTTGTTTTTCATTCAGATCCATGAGGAATTGCATTGAAAGAATCTTTATTTTAGTAAATATTTTGTGGCAAAGGACTAAAGTTCATATTTATCTGCTTGCTAAACATAAAAATAACATGTATATAAGTCAATTGAGCAATGAGTTGAGGTGTTCTGATAAATGAAATAGGGCATTAAATTAATTACCTTTAGCTTTAGGGACATTCTCTGAACTCATATTGTTTCCAACTTGTTTCCTTGAGCTCTCACAAATGCTTGAATTGCTGGGACCATCACATGCATCAAAACCAGATGAAACGACTTGTGCAGCAGCAGATGATTCACTCTGAGAAGGTTCATGAGAAACTGTGCTGAACTGAATTGGATTTATAGGATTTACAAAATCTTCCAAGTCAAGATCTATAGGTCCCTCCACAGTTTGAAAAGTTCCAGCAGCGTGCTTAATTTGGCTAGAGGACATTTCTTGGAAAGTTTGTGGAATGTCATTAATGTTATTGGTTTTTCCTTGATCAAAACTAGCATTGATTATGACTTGTTGAGCATTATAAATTTCATTACCACTATCTTCAACACTCTCTTTCTCAATCTGGTTACCGAGCTTCTTGCATTCCAGTGTAGCCTTTAGCATGCTTACAACAGAAGAGATTTTATCTACCTCTCCAGTTTGTGGGTTGTTGAAAGTAGATGAAGATGAATTCGATGGAGACATGAATACTGTGCCAAATGGATTGGAAATGTCATGCACAGGAAGCTCACTAAAACCATTTGGATCTGCAAACTCCTGTTTCAAATTGCTAACACCAGCAGTCCCTAATGTGGTCTGAACACTTTGCATTTCAGCATATCTCTTGCTGCAAAACAATAATATACACATTCAAAGTTTGAATTAAGAATATTGTTATGAACTTATGTATGATGATTAATGCTAATACCGCAGTTCAGAGGATCGACTTCTTGTCATGGGTTGAGAACTATGAAACCAGGCCTGCAATTAAAGAAATGAGCTATCAAACAATCAGATATCCTCTGAACTTTCATATATCTGATATTTCTGCAGATAAAATAAAAACAAACCTTGGCCAGGTATAAGTTACTAGCCTGCACATTTCTTTCGACAACATTCCTGATGTAAAAAAATAAAAATAGAAGACAAATCAGAATAGGTACTTTCTTAATGATAGCCAGATATGGAGAAGCAACAGCAGCCACCTGATTGATTGATGACTGAGGTCGCCGGAGGAGCCATCAGCAACTGAATTATTTTGTGTCAATAATACATCATTGCTTCTTTTCTTCTGTAATGCACTCCCTACAGGCTGTTGACTAGTTAAACTAGCTAATTCAGTAGATATCCTGCAATTATAATTATTAGATTCAAAAAAATCTTTTGTATCCAAATTATGCACTGCAGCATAATCACTTCAACATACTCACCTCCTTGATGCTTGCCGGTTCCGTTGCACTATAGTTGAAGAATTATTATACCCATGATTCTGGAATATAAAACCATCACTTTGAAGGAAAAAAGAATAATAATAATTCACAATTGACAATGGCAAATAAAAGAAAAAATGCAAAGAAAAATCAAGGTTTCTTACTAACTCTGTCTTGATGCATTCTTTAGTAATACTAACTAGCTAGTGAACAGATAAAACAAATAAATTAACCTCTCAATTTTCTTGATTCAAGAAATATGGAATTTCTGAATCTTCACTTCAAATTGAATATTTGTTCAATTTAGATTATCATTGTTGGTAGTCTTTCCCTAAAAACCTAAAAATAAAGCTAAGCAATTCTTTAAATTTAAAGTATACATAAAAGACAATAATCAAGCTCATGTTTCCTACAGAAATTAACCATGATCTGCTAATTCTTTTTTTGAATGGTCTGAAATAAATCAATAATAAATAGATTAAAAGATTGCTGATAGCTTGCCTCTCCATTGGTGAGCCAGCTCTTGAAGAGCTCTTCACTATCAGTGCGAAAATTGTGATGATGATGATGAGAAGAAGAAGAAGAAGAAGAAGAAATATTCTTAAAACCCAACATCTCCATAGTTGGCATAGGCATCCCAATCGAGCTCTCCATTAAAGACTTTAAAAACAACTCTTCACTTGTATTCCTATACATATCTGAAAACCCTTTTCCCTCTGTCATCTCTCCTTCACAATCACTGCTACCTTTAACCTTCACAAAAAAATCATCTTTCAAACTTTCTTTATGTCCTCCATGATCATACTACCTTCAAATTTATCAATCAAGAAACCCAGCACTTTATCACTTCTATAAATACATTAAGTTAGACTACATAAGGGAATCTTTTCTTGCAACAAATTGCACCCAAAAACAATCGAACTTTTGCACTTGGTGAAATCAACATCAGAGACAATGTTTCTCCACCCCATTATTCAACAAAAGCTTGATTATAATATGACTATTTTATTACCTCTCCTTTGACTGTTTTACATCCAAATTAGTTGACAGGTCCTTCCCACGTCCTATTGAATTTGTCTGTGTCACCGTTAATAATATGAACACTCCAAATTTTATTTCCTTTAAATATTTTTTTCTATAAAAAAAATGTAAAATTAATAAGATATACAAAAATTACAAATTAATAAGATATACAAAAATTACTTCTATCATTTAAATTTTTAGCAAATAATTTGAATTTGAGATCATATATTACTTTTAATTATTTTATACTTAAAATATAAATTTAAATACTTAATTATTTTAAATTTATATCTATTCAAATGGCTCCTAGCTAATGTATATTTGTGTGGATATGCACATTTGAAATGGAGGTAGATTTGAATTCGTGATTCAATTAAAGATCGTAGAAAAAGGGAAAAAAAATGATTTTAATTCAAATACCTATTTATTTGAAATGAGTACTAATCCAAATATACCTTTTACATAATGTATATATGAAATGAATTTTATTAATAAAATTAATTTATAGATAAACTCTTATATTTTTATTTTAATGGTTCATTACAAATATTAAAAAAAAAAGGTAACAAGTTATAAATAAATTTAACTTAAACTATGGTATTTGACTTTTCAACTGCTAGTATAAATTGTTTGATAAAATTATTGTTTAGAGCAGCTTTTCAAAATTTAGCGTTAGTGATTTAATTGAAATGTTAAAAGCTATAATTTCTAGTTCTTGATCATCCAATAACTTATTGTCACAAGTTGACATTCGGCTAACTTTGAACAGTTAACTACAATTGCTAAATTCAACAACCTCCAACGTCCTGATTATTCTTATGAGTGGAAGCTGATCGATTATATTTGAAAGTGAGCAAATAGTCAATTCGGTTCAAAATCAAATTAAACTAAAAAATCAAAATTTATATTTTTATTCATTAAATCAAATCGAAATTAAAATAAAAATTAAACTAAATCGAATCAAATTTTTTTAGTTTAATTCAATTCAATTCGATTAATTGATTTGAGCTCAATTAATTTTTTTTCTCCAAATTCTAGTAATCTATCTTGTTTAACCATTCATCGACTTTGTGGTTTCACATGATATTAAAGAAGTCAAGTCAAGCTAAAAAGTAGAAACTTAATACTCTTTTCGTTTTATAATAATAGTCGTTTCACAAGGTTGTATATATATTAAAAAAGCTATTAAATATCTTTAATTTTTATTGAGATTGATTAATATACCTTTATTTTATCATTAAGATAATAAATGTTGCATAGAAAGTGGAAAAGAAAATGGAGTTGGAGATAAGGGTAAAATTAGAAAAAAGATAATAAATATTATATAGAATTATTAAAATGACAATTAATTTGAAACAAAATATTTTTCCTAAAACAACTATTATTATAAAATAAAATGAGACATTTTCTTTTTTTTTGGATCTCTCGAAAAGTATGTCCCATTTCTATTTTTAATACTTTTTTGACCCTTTATGCATATTTTATACTTGGACATTAATTTAACTTTCTCCATAAAATTTATATGAAAATATAAGAATTGTATTTAATAGCATAAAAAAATATATTATTTAATACACTTCAAACTTTAAATATATATATATGTATATATACTCACTCTTCAGTCATTTAAATATTAAACAAAATTTTTTTTTGGAATATAAACTAAAATTGTGTCCATGTTTTAAAAAATAAACTGAATTAAACTAATTAATTTGATTTGATTTTTCGATTTGGTTTTACTCTTAATTATACCAACTATATTTATATTACAGTATTTTATGTAATATAGATTAGCATTAAGATTAATAAAGAAGCATATACTTGTGTATATGCTTCTTTATTACTCTTAGATACTAATCTAAATTTCATATATATATATATATATATATATATATATATATATATATATATATATGTATATATATATATATATATATATATATATATGAGGTGGGCAGGCGGTCAAGGAGTGATATGAATAAGTAACAAGGCGACGGAATCTATGGATATGAGATTCCTATGTATTTTGCATTTGTCTTCTTCTTTCACTATGACTTCAACGCTTCAACAACGCGGCAATCATCCGGATGACTTTTTCTTTTCATTTTCTTTTAATAGTTAATGACTAAGGGGACCACCCAAACCTCTAAAAACTAATTTTTTTTTTACAAAATTTGGTTATGTATTATACATAATTCTTTTATTTTCTATGAAAAATTTTCATAAATACATAAAAATTAACTTATTTATATATATTATCTTGGTATAAATTATGTTACAAAAATTTGGGCATCTCAAAAAAAATTTCTAATTCCGTGATTAATTAATTATACTATTGAATAATTTATTTAATAATATTTTAATTTATTTTAATCAAATAATTCTCCTTGAATTTTATATCATCTCGACTTGCACTTTGCCAGCCTTCTATATTTCAATTTATTTTTTTAAATTAAAAAAATAAGATTTTTTAGAATGAGACGGTTGAGAAGCCGTTTTCATGTTGCGTAAGAACATTGTAAGTCCTTTTGAGGAAATTCCAAACTGATTTTAGTGTAATTATTTTTTTAATATACCAAATCAATTATACATTTTAAATTTTTATTATGAATATGGCTTAAGATATTAATATCCTTTTACTCATATTAATTTTTATCCTTTTTACACTTACCATTTTCGTTGGACTTAGTGTGCAGATATTTTCCGTCCTTTGAGATTGAATTTTGCCCTCTTTTGAAAATTATATTTTGAATTTTTTATTTTTTAAATTAATAGTATTTGATAATCTGTACTTTGGAAAAGCTAAAAAATTACGAATTCTTTTATTTTTTAAAATTAATTGTATTTTATAAACTATACTTTGGAAAAGGCTAGCTAAACATTTATTTTTTTAAATTATTAAGAAAAATCAGAGTCATAAACACTGTCATTAAAAATAAAAAAGAGAAAAGCAACAAAAACAAAATTTTACGTGGTTTAATTTTTTAATATACCTACGATTACGATCCTCCAAAGAATAATCCATTAAAACATCATATTACAAGTTTTGGATGGATAAAATTGCAAACTCTTTTACAATATCATCACACATTACAAAGAGACTTTACTCATGGACTTTGTATTCTACTCAATCAATGAGTAAAAACCTTAGCTCAATTACGCAAAAGGTCTAATTCAACTATTGTGCAAGAGCTAAAAAAACACATATTTAATACTTTTATTTATAATGTTATCCATTGTCAATCTAACTCAATAAGGATACTTACCCAATTAGAAATGATATTAAAAAAAGAATTTTACTTTACAAAGGAAACAATCCCCCGCTTAATTGAGAAATATTTTGAGTTGCAATCTTAAAAATCTCCTCATTGACTTAAAAATCTCATAATCATGCAATTTTGAACAATTTCCGTAACTTTTAATTATTAAATCTTCATATTATAGCTCCACCTCAATCAAAACTCATCATCATCAATTTTTAGTTTGCCCTTCATATTTTCTTGCAATTTCTTTAAACTCTTCTAATGTTCTTCCAATTTCGAGTTGTAATACACTACCTTGCTAAAGGTTTCTTTAACTTATTAGAGTTAGCAATGTGATAATGAATGGAAAATAAATTAAATTTGATAAACATTTTAATAGTGAAACGAAAGTCAAACCGAATTTGACTTAACATGACTAAGTTAATTATTTTCTTGTGATGTGATGCCAAAGTGCTAGTGAATAGCATGAACATAATAATTAAATATCTCCTAAATCATTAACGATAACAATGGTGACATAAAAAATTGATTTTCATCAAAATTACACTAGTAAAATAGAAGTCAAATCTAGTTTGACCTAGTAAGCCTACATGATTTATTTACTTGAATAATTCTATTATAGGGCTAATAAATGTGCATTATAACATGAATAAAATTTATCCAACAATATTTGGAGTGTGTAGAGAAATTAGAAAGTAAAAATCTGTACACCAAAGAGAGTAAAGAAATGAAAAATTTATTGAGCTACTAAGTATGAAATGTGTATATATGGATTTATTAATGAACTTTTGGACTCCAAAGCCCAAGCCCACTTGGATGAGCTCACTTGAATGGCCAGCCATAAAGTCCATGGGTGAGTAAACATAACCTCTTTAGTGTTAGAAATGATTAGCCAAAACAAAATTTGATATTGGAAGAGTTACCCACAAAAATTGACTTAGTAGCCACAAAAAATTGACTAAGTCAAATCCTTAAACAAATTGAATTCTCATTTTTCCTATATAAAAAGACTAGATACATTTTTAGCATCTCAACACTAAATGATGAGCATCATCAAATTAGATGAAATCCTAGCCATCTAATTTGATTAGATCATAGCCATTGATTATGATTGAATCTTAGCCATTGTATTATGTACGATCAAATCCTCACCATTCAACATGTCATATATAAAATGCAAATTTATGTTATGACCATCTTTTGCCAACCTTCACACCAAAACTTCACACCAACAAAAGAAAATTCTCTTCATACTAATATTAATAAAGAATCTCAACAAAATCAAAGTTATCAAGGTAAGAAATCATGCTCATTTTCTCCTTTCTTTTTTCTAAGTATGATCTTGGTGTTTTAGTTGCAAAATTTTCCATATTCTATATCTATATAATACAACCAAAGAGGAAAAATAAATAGAAAATGTTGTTTTGAATGTTCTTAGATTGAGTATAGAAATTTGAATTGAGAATTCAAACTTTAATATGTGAAGATAGGCAAATGAAGCATGAAAATTACCTAAGTTCCACCATAAGAGAAATTCGGCCACCTTAATGAATAACTAAGGGAAGTGTTGAAAATTTTAATTGAATACATCTAAGATTATTTTAGGTGGAGAAAAATGGTTTGGAAGTGTCAAAATAAATTATGGAAGTTTATTTCAAAACTTGAAATTTTGAAGGCATAAGTTAGGGTAAAAGAGAAGTTCAAGTTCTAAAATTGTTTTCCATATTTAATGATGATAGAGGCTTTTTAACATGATAAATTCATAATTCCTTGATCAATTTGAGAAGTAGTTAAGAAATTCTAAGTTTTTCCCAAATCACTCCAATATGGCAAAGTTAGAGTTTTATGAACTAATATAATTTAATTTAAATTTATTTCACATGTGTTAATATGAAGAATATATGATTAATTTGAAGTTTGGATGCAAAATTGATGGTTTTCCTAAATTCTAGGGTTTATGAGATAAAATTGAGATTTTGAGATTTAAACTTGAAATTATGCAATTAATTGATGAATTGAGTTTAAAAATGGTGTGTTCTAATGTTGGCAATGTCAATTGTGAAATGTGATTGATAGAATAATTTTTCTCAAATTTAATTAATTATATCAAGTTAAGAACTTGGAGTTTAAAGATGAGATTAATTCCATAAAAGATTGGGAAATTACTAGATTTGGTCATAGTTAAATAATGTAAGGATAAATTGTGAAAATTGAATAGAAAGAAATTAAAATTCCATAGTAAAGTACTAGGCCACTTGATGGAGTGACCAACGAAGATGTTAAAAAAATTAGTAATATGTACATGAATAGTGTGTCTAGACCTTAAATCACTAATCTAGTACTACATTGGATAAGATAAAAGTGTTAACAAAGTTGAACTAAATTTAAAATAAGGATGTGAGAAGGTAGTGATTAATGTGTAATTTAAAAGCAAAATGTGTAGAATTTAAAGATAAGGACAAGGACATTATCTAAGAGTGTAAGGAGCACTACTAGCATCAAGGTTAAATGAAAATAGGAGCAAAAGAGTTCAAGATGAGTACTTAATAGTAAAATATGATATGTGTCAATATTCTATGAACCATTATTGATCAAACCATCCTTATTAGAATATCCCAATTTCTTGTTGAACATGAATTGCCTATTGAATGTTGTATTTGCATATGATATTTTTTCATGGCATTTGGTCATTATGAGTCCTTCCATATTGATTTCATAATGTGACCTTTGATGAGAATCACTCTTGTATTGACATATCTTCCATTGAATTCCCTATTGTGAATTTTATATGAACCTTTTTCTTGATGCCTATTGATAAGTAGAAATACCCTTTTAATGTGGGGTAATACATCAGACCTTGTGTATTTGGTATAAGTTTGTAGGTAGGACGAGAGTACCCAATATCTATTAGGGTCAAAAGCCTAACCATAAAAACTTATCAGTCTTACGTAATATGATGCATGTGAGCGAGTAAGGCTTAGGCCGCCACTCTTTAATTTATATATGTAGAAAGCATTCTGCTTCCAAGAAATCACTATTTCTGCTAAAGATATTAAATTACTATTTCTGCTAAAGATATTATTTCTATCTTAAATGAGAAATTGATTCATAATGACAATTTTGATTAACATGGCTCTATTGTTAGAATGAGCCCATCCTAATAATGATCCATAGACTCACTGTATATTATATTATTATGTACTCACTGAGCTTGTCTCATTCTGTAGTTGTTTAAATTTTTTCAAGTCAAGGTGGCGTATTAGCATGGTAAATTATGATATGTGTTTCTCTGCTTGGAAGTGGCTCTGCTAGTTTTCGTGTTTTGAGTTTTGCTTATGTTACTCTAAAGACACTCGATCTAGAGCTCTATGGTATTTGATGGTCTAGTGATAAATGTATTGAATTGATAAGTATTGTAATATATATTTTAGTAATTGATGTTATTGTAGTATGTAGAAGATGTATGAATGACATTTATAGATATATGAAATAGGAAATTTTTAGTAAGAAATATGAAATCGCATTAATGAGTGTTAGCAATAAGTAAATTGATAAAGTAACAATTGGAAATGGTAAAGGGCAATTAGGTTCTGATATTGGGATAAAATATAATATGGTAAATGCTAATTCATTTTAAGTTCATTGTAGTTCTATGAGTTTAAGTGACCTTATGTCTCCCTAAGCTCTAAGATTATCACACCTTAAATTTAGGGTCATGACAAAGTTGGTATCAGAGTAAAGAAATTACGAGATCGAGCCCAAGTCTCACTCGTATATTCTAATCCCTAGGAACTCTCGCTCATGAATAGTGGCAAAGCATTACTCTCTACCCAAAGGCTTATGGGGACAATGCTATAGTCCTACCCAAGAATGGAGATAATGGTATGGTCCTACTCATAAGTGCTCTGAAAGGTATCTTTGTTGCCACTTGACTAGTGACAAAGTTGGTATTAGAGTAAAGGTTTAAGTCTACTCTAGATTTTATAAATATTACAAGTTATAGGTTAAACTATGAAGCATAAGAATTCCTTCTTATCATTTGAAGTCTATTGTTAAGTCTAAATCTATGCTACTCATAACAGTTTAACTCTTTTAGTTTGATGTATGATATATGCGTAATGACTGTGGAAAAAGAAATAATAACGCGATATGACTGGTGTATGTGACTGAGCTATGTGTTATGAAAATGGGATGATAAGGATAAAATGTGTATGCAAGAAAATGACTACATATGTGTAAAAGTATATAAATGAATATGTATATATGTTTTATTAAGAATAAATTTCCTATTATAATTAATTGCCAATTATTGATATGGTTTAGTGTAATTGATGTTTTGAAAAATATTTTCATAGTGTGAATGATGAGGAAGGTATGCTAAATTCCTTATGCCTACGATGTATGTGTGCAACAACTATTAGCTAAATGCTATTAAGAGAAAACTTAAATGTGATTTTATGAAAAGTTCATGTAATGTAAATAGCGACACAAATATGTCTACTCTTACATATGCTAGAGTATGTGCAATGTTTAGGATATGAGATATCCTAAGGCAAGTTGTATAATAATAGTGAGAGGGGCTTTAGAAATTAAAATACAATAAAATAGCCCAAAAGTGCATAAAAAAAGTCAAACAAAAACTTTAAAGCCTCCAAAATAGATTCAAACGGTCAAATATAGGCCTAAAAGTAGGTAGTGTTTAGTAAACTCAAACATAAATATAGATCTCTGAACGAGTTTTGATTTAACTATATTATGGGTCTCATAATTCATCCGTAGCTGAAAATTATGGTCTTTTAAATTTGACCTATGCAGGAAGACGATGTTCACTATCCATTGAAGCTAGAATTTGCTTTGTCTGAGTCGCAGTCAAGACTCCTTTATTGCGGCCGCAATTCCTTATCGCGCCTTAGGTCGCAGTTGCGACTGGGTTTATGAAACACACTATATCTCAAGGTTTAATTCAATATTTTGTCCTTTAAAATTGTCTCTATTGCGACTATAAAGTCGCAGTCGTGAATCTTATATAGCGCCTGCAATTCAAGAATGCCTTACATGACTTAAGAATATGATTTCTTAATAAATTATATATGTGAAATAAACATCTAGTAAACATGTCAAATAACTCTAAATTGATTTGCCAAGATTAGAAAGAGAAGTTGTCTAAATTTTGATCTAACTTAGATCAATGATTGATATGTATAATGTTATGCTACATGAAATGCTTATTGTGACAATAGTTTGATATGTGAATTATATGGAATTGTTAAATGATATTTGTTATTGATGCCATAAGAAGAGAAATGATGTTTAGTAATGATCAATATGACAATGAAATAAATCAATTACATTTATATATAAGAGCATACAATATGAATTAAATAAATGATATTAAGAAATTTGTGGCTTAGATGTTACCTTGTAAACTAAAGGAATAAGAAAGGCAAAGATTTCTTTGTCACTTATGTAAATATCAAGTATAGTCAAAGGAAGAATATTACTGTAGTGTGATCTAGAGAGGATCACTTCATACCTAAAGAGGAAAGTGATCAATCGCATATGTGTAGATGTGACCTTACAAAAAGGCGATTATATATATGTAACTGGGAAGTTCGAGAAACCCCAAAGTTAAACATACTGGACATAGGGAAAAATTTAAGAATAAGTGACCTCTTGGGAAGTTCTCGAACACACTAAGGAGACAAAATTGAAAAGTCAGTAAAGGAACAAACTGGAATGTGATTTGATCATAGATCATTTTAAAAGATAGGTGCATGGAATTAATAATCACACGAAGGTATATAATTAAAGAACAGTCTTCAAAAAGAAAGTAGGAAGTTAAGAAAGGTTTGACTTAAAAAGGATTAATGTAAGCTAAGAATGAATTGGTGAAAAAATATGGATTTATTTTGGACAAAATACCTTATAATTTGTAATGAATATTAAGAATGACCATGGCCACCAAACATGGGATTATAGCATTTTAATTTACTCTTCTAGAGGTTTAGAATGGAATAATAAGATATCTGTATAGTGCTTTAAATATTATAATGCAAGATGAAATGCCTAAAAGAATGGTGAAATTAAGAAACTCTAAAGTATTTGTATTAGCCTGAGAATACTTAAACCATGAGATAATAGACTTATAATATACAAAGTGAGAAAAGAAATACCACATAATTGATGGTTTAGAAAATGGAGGTAACATAGATATCATAATGAATCTTTTGTGTTAAGAGTTGATAAATTAAAGAGAAATTATTAGAAATTTTTTTATTAAAATAGAGAGAAAATGATAGATAATTCATGGAGACAATGAATATGTATTAAAAAATGACCGAGACATATAATATAAGCATTATCAATTGCCTTATGAATAAGGAGTATTGGCTATGAAAATTTGAGGATGAATTTTCTAAAGAGGGTAGAATGTAATACCCAAGGTTTCTCTAACCCATTAGAGTTACCAATGTGACAATGAATGGAAAATGAAATTAAATTTGATAAACATTTTAATAGTGAAACGAAAGTCAAACTCAGTTTGACTTAATATGACTAAGTTAATTATATTCTTGTGATGTGATGCCAAAGTGCTAGTTAGTTGGCATAAACATAATAATTAAATATCTCCTAAATCATTGACGATAATACTAGTGACATAAAAAGTTGACTTTAATCAAAGCTACAATAGAAGTCAAATCTAGTTTGATTTAGTAAACCTACATGATTTAATTACTTGAACAATGCTATTATAGGGCTAGTAAATATGGATTATAAAGTGAATAAAATTTATCTAACAATGTTTAGAGTGTGTAGAGAAATTAGAAAGTAAAAATATGTACACCAAAGTGAAAGTAAAGAAATGAAAAATTTATTGAGCTACTAAGTATGAAATGTGTATATATGGATTTATTAATGGACTTTTGGACTCCAAGCCCAAGCCCACTTGGATGGGCCCACTTGAATGGCCAGCCCATAAAGTCCATAGGTAAGTAAACATAACTTCTTTAGTGTTAGAAATGGTTAGCCAAAACAAAATTTGATATTGGAAGAGTTAGCCACAAAAATTGACTTAGTAGCCACAAAAAATTGACTAAGTCAAATCCTTAAACAAATTGAATTCTGATAAAAAACTAGATACATTTTTAGCATCTCAACACTAAATGATGAGCATCACCAAATTAGATGAAATCCTAGCCATCTAACTTGATTAGATCATAGCCATCCATTGTGATTGAATCTTAGCCATTGGATTAGGTATGATCAAACCCTCAACATTCAACATATCATATATAAAATGCAAATTTATTTTATGAACATCATTTACCACCCTCCACATCAAAACTTCATACCAACAAAAGAAAATCCTCTCCATACTAACATCAACAAAGAACCTCAATAAAATCAAAGTTATCAAGGTAAGAAATCATGCTCATCTTCTCCTTTTTTTTTTTTTTTTTTTTTTCTAAGTATGATCCTGGTATTTTAGTTACAAAATTTTCCAAATTTTATATCTATATAATTCGGCTAAAGAGGGAAAATAAATAGGTAATGTTGTTTTAAATGTTCTTAGATTGAGTATAAAAATTTGAATTGAGAATTCAAGGTTTAATATGTTGGAAGATAGGCAAAGGAAGCATGAAAGTCATCTAAGCTCCATCATAAGAGAAATTCGACCACCTTAATGAATAACTAGAGGAAGTATTCAAAATTTTAATTGAATATATCTAAGGTTATTTTAGGTGGGAAAAAAATGGTTTGGAAGTGTCAAAATGAATTATAGAAGCTTATTTCAAAACCTAAAATTTTGAAGGCATAAGTTAAGTTAAAAGAGGAAGTTCAAGTTATAATAATTATTTTCTATGGAAATTCAAGTTCTAATAATTGTTTTCTATATTTAAATGATGATAGAAGCTTTTTAACATGTTAATTTCATAATTCCATGATCAATTTGAGAAGTGGTTAAGAAATTATAAGTTTTTCCCAAATCATCCCAATATGGGAAAATTAAGGTTTTATGAACTAATGTGATTTTATTTCAATTGATTGTTCATGTGTTAATTTGAAGAATAAATGATCAATTTGAAGTTTGGATGCAAAATTGATGGTTTTTCCCAAATTCTAGGGTTTATGAACAAAATTGATATTTTGGGATTTAAACTTGAGATTATGCAATTAATTGATAAATTGAATTTAAAAGGAGTGTGTTCTAATGTTGGCACTGTCAATTGTGAAATGTGATTGATGGAATAAGTTTTATCAAATTTAATGGATTATATCAAGTTAAGAACTTAGAGTTTAAAGATGAGATTAATTTCATGGAAGATTGGGAAATTAATAGTTTGGTCATTGTTAAATAATATAAAGATAAATTGTGGAAATTGAATAGAAAAAAAATTAAAATTCCATAGTAAAGTACTCGGCCACTTGATGGAGTGACCGATGAAGATGTTAAAAAAAAATTAGTAATATGTATATGAATAGTGTGTCTCGACCTTGTGAATCCTTAATTTTGCACCCTTATCATTCAACTGTAGTCTTAGCACTTGCTTAGTTTAATGCGCTATGCGGAGCCGTTATGATAGTTCTACTAGTTGAGGTTTGGGGGTAGTGCTTCCGAAAGAAAATTTTTTTAGCCTTTAATTACATTGCCACTAGACATTCAAATTTCCTAAACTCCAAACCACCAACCAATCTCTAAAAAAAAAAAAAAAAAAAAAAAAAGAGACACATCAGCTGCTACCGGAGTAGCCGGTGGTGCCACCGGCTGTTTGGGCTGCACCGCTAGCCTCTTCGATGGGGAGCTGCCTAGAAAATCGGTAGAGCCGCCGACTCCTCTGGTGGTGCAGGCCCTATTGCCCTTTTTGCTGTTCCCAAAATGCCCATAATATAATTTTTCAACATTTTTCTAGCTCTACTCTTTTAGTCTTTTCACTTTTTCATTTCCCAAACTACTCTCATCCACTTTTCCTATAAATACCTCCCTCTACTTCTCATTTCTACATACCTCTTGAGTTAGTATTGATGATTATGTACTAATTATTCTTCTTTTCTCCCTCAAACCACTCTCTAATTAAATAATTAATCTTTTTAATTAATTAATTATCACACCCTAACCAAGTTAATTGATCTTTTTAATTAACTAAAACTCTTTGTTTTTAATTAAAATTAATCACTCAATTAATTAATTAATCACTTTTTCCAAAATCAAATTAATCCTTTTTCTCAATCCATCCTTCATCCAAATTAATTAATTAATCTTTTTAATTAATTAATCAATCAATCCATCTTTTTCATCATATTAATTAGTTAATTAATTTTTTTAATTAAATAATTAATCTTCCAATCCATCCAACCACCTGGTCCCAATAAAAGATAATTTTGATCCGGTAAAACCCTCCGTACACCAAAAGCAAAGGTATCAACATTTGTGCTCACTCTCAAAACACCTAAACCAAAATCAATTTGATCAACTCTTAAACCCCTTCATTTAATCGTGGAATGAATTACATGAGTTTTGATCTCCATTCAATGAGGTACATAGGTACATTTAGAATCTAAATCCAAACCTCAAATCCAAATCTCAATCAATCCCCTTTCCCATTTTTTAATTAATTTATGGATGTTTTATTTTCACCATGCATTTATATTATGCTATATTCATGCATTTTCTTTAATATCGTCTTATAAATGTCATTCATGAAATCCAATTTTCAAGTCAAATTAAACTTAAGAGCTAAATTTAAATTATTTAAAACTAAAAATCTAGTCCCTGAGCTCAACTTAGCTCAAGGCTAGTGATTTTATCCACAAACAAATTAAAGTAAAAATTAATAAATTGGAGTCAACTTGGGTTTTTTCCTTAATGTTTTCCCAATTAAATAAAATTAAGGTGGCAACTCCCAAAATTATTTTCAAAATTTATTAATCTGAACTCGAGGGTTCTATCATGAGTCTAAACCCAAATGAGCATTTCGATTCCTCCTAGTAGACCAGGCTAGTGCTCGGGCGAAGCCTCACAGGTGGCAACTAGTTGCCACCTTTTTTTTTAAAAATAAAAAGGAAATAAGAGAATTACTATTTGGTTAAGGAAAATTTTTTCCAAAATGATCTCCATTTGGCTCATTAAGTATAATTTGACTTTCATGCATCACTTTATATAATAAAGGCTCTTTGCCTAACCTTAGCCTTAGAAAAACTTTTGGATGGAAAGTAGCATTGGCTCGATAACTCTCTTTGAGTATGTTGGAAGATAGCGAAAGCATTCCACCATGCAATGAATCTCTGATCATTTCGATGGTGTAACAAGCAGTCAGTACTGTTGGACCCACACGAGGCTTTTTGCCTCACATGTGGTTAGGTATATCGATGCTTTAGTGGGATGGGGACCCTTAAATCAAACCATCCTTTCACCTTTATGCATATAGTTGCCCTAGCCTTTGACCTTAGGTTGCATGTACCATAATCATGGAGACACCTGTACATATGCCCATGAAACCTTTTTTTGGCATGCATCATGACATCACTATGCATATATAAATTGACAAAGTAACACCTCAAAGACATAAATCGGTGGTCTGTTACCCCAAATACCTCTGACACTCACCTTGTCAACATGTAAACCCGGTGATCAACCATGTGGAAGGAATCCTTTTCCCGACACACCTTCATATTTATGCCATTTTTTTTCATGATTCTATTTTCTTACCTATTCTTTCTGTCTGTTTACTGTTTCAAGGTACCAATAGCCAACACATCCAACCCTTTTAACCAAGATGCAATGAGCACATTTTTCACCAATCTCTTCAAAAAACAAGAGGAAACTTTTCAAACTACACTTACCATCGCCCTTAAGGCCTAAGCTGACACCTTCACCAATGCTCTCAATGCCCAGTTTGCTACTTTCATTAGTGCCCTCAATTCCCAATGCCAATCCATCATCAATGAAGTCAAAGAAATGACTAATGCCACTATCGCTCCTCTTTTTGCTCAACCTACTTCTACCCAAGCCGGGACCAGCCATTTCTCTATTTTCACTACCCCTATTATCGATCTCACCGATAAAGGGAAAGCCCTGAAATACCTACCTCTCCTCCTTTGGATATGAATGCCACTGCTCCTACTCCCACTGCAAATCCTTTTCAAAATGGGGATTTCTCCAGCTTTCTTGAAGCCAAAAGACTAATGGAGAAGTTTGAAACCTTAGAATAATCCATCAAGAATATCAAAAGGCATGAGGACATGATAGATATCGACTCCCTTGCTCTCTTCCCAAATGCCAGGGTTTCGCCCAAATTCAAAATGCCTGTGATGGATAAGTTTAATGGCACCACTTGCCCCAAGACCCACCTTAAGATTTATATGGGTTCCATGAGACCCTTTGGTGTGGATGATGAGCTCCTTGCTCAATTTTTCCAACAGTCATTGACCAGAGTTACTATTAAGTGGTTACTAGATCATGACCAGAATCACAAGAAGACTTAGGATGACATATGTAATACATTTGTCAAGCAATACCACTATAACATCAGGGTGGATGTCACCCGTTGAGATTTCGAAACCACCAAACAAGGGCCAAAAGAATCCTTCACCGTGTTTCTTACAAGGTGAAGGATAAAAGCGGCTCAAATGGTGAACCATCCATCTGAAGTAGAGCAAATTGACATCATCATCAAGAACCTCCTCCCCAATATTAGGCTCATATGCAAACTCAATACCTCCCCAGCTTCAAAGCTCTCATTGCCATTGCCTCCAAGATTGAGGATTTGATTCAATCGGGGACAAATTAAAGATGAATCCTCTAGTTTAAGGTATCATAAGAACAATAATTACACCACCAACTCCACTGCCAAAAGAGAAGGAGAGGTAAACGTTGTCTCCTGTCACCAACCAATGAAGTTAGAAATAAGAAGAACTTTCTTTGAGCTAGGCATGCCCCTCAGCGTCGTTTACAAGAAAGCCTTAGAGGCTAATCTGGTTAAGCCCTTAGAACCATGACCTCCTCCAAACCCCTTGCCTAAAGGTTATAATGCTAATGAGCACTGCGACTTTCATCAAGGACTGGGGCATAAAACTGATGCATGTAAGGTCTGAAGCATAAAATCAAAGACCTCATTGATAGCAGAGACATCATTGCTCCTAGACCAAAAGTCCAACACCATCATCAATTTTTTTCTGAACCACCAAGCTCACTCAACCATCTCAAGCCTCACCTGATAACTGATATTTTAAGAAGAGTGCCACCGCTACTATGCCCCTATCCAAGTCTTCCGAGTCTATATCTGAGTCACCTAAAGTTTGAGTCTAAGTTTGAGTCTGCTTTTTATTAAATTTTTCTTTGAATTTGAGTCTGTTGGACCTTGTCCTTTTGAGTTTGTATTTTGCCTTCTAGGATTATCCTTTAATGTACTTATGATGGGACTTTTGCCAGTAATAAAAAGTTTGAACTTTCTTATTTGCTTTAATTTTTTTATGATTCATCTTTAAATGGGACATCTTAAAAAAGAAAAAAAAAGAAAAAGCAAAAAAAAGAAAAAAAGAAAAATACAAAAAATACAAAAAAAAATGATGAAAAAGGCAAAAGGATCAAACAATTATGGCACAAAAAAAAAAAATCAAAATCCCATACATTGCATTTGCATGGCAGTAGTATAAAAGCTCATGAGTTGTTCTGTACAAGACAGGGTAGGGATAATCTAAGCATCGCAGTTCATGAGATCCCAATTTACACACACAAGAAACCTATCAAGGAAAAGCTGTGGAGAATGAAGATCATGATTATCGATGGAGATTAGCCGAGCAATTCAAATAGAAGATGAGAGACAAGGGTTCGCAAGAAGGAAATCCAATTATGGGAGAAATCCAAACCCTTATTCATGATCTAAGAGGAAATTCAAACTGAATTAGGGTAGATAGTACATGCTAAAGAAGATCCTATCTAACGGAGACACCATCTTCAAAGACATGGACATAAGCGAATTCTCCCATCCTAGCAACTCGGATCAACTAAAATGATACATCATCCGAAGATGATATCTGCATTTCATTTTCTATTTTTCATACATATGTAATTAGAACTACATAAACTTGATTCTCCCTAAAAAATGAGAAAAATTAATAACAAAAAAGTGATGTAAGGGATACATAGGCAGCCTGACTCGGGTGCGATTCAAATCATATTACAAAATATTTTGTTTGCATGGCATTCTCATTTTCTTTGTACCTAGTACATCATTCGCTTAATTCTTTTGCCTAAACAAAAAAAAAAGAAGAAAAAAAAGAAGAATGCTCATTAAGCTGAAAACCTTAAAGGGCGATTTAGGCAGAAATTAGAGCAAAAATAAAAGATGTCTCATTTAATGATGATCAAATCTTGCAAAATACAAACCCATCATAAAGGATAACCCTTTCAATGTCATCTATAGCTTATCCTATTTCATGTAGTCCTATCAACTTGTAATTATTTCAAAAAAAAAAAAAGTCATGTTTGAAGTCATGGCCTAGCCAGTCCTCCTTTATCTCCTGATATGCAAATCTCTTGTGTCCTCATCAAAGTCAAAGTCTATCACAAAATCCTTTTTTGAGTCACTACTGCAACATGTGGTGTCGCACTTCCAGTAGATCTTGGAGTCTCCTTTAAAGAATGAATCATCCCTTTTGTTTGGGCTGCAGTCCTCTTGTTACCAATGGCTCTTCATACAGTCTCTCCTTCCTCAGCTGCTTCATCCTCTATTCCTCTCAGCAGGGTAGCCTGGTACTCTTTTTCAATTGGCCAAACCACCTTTATCAACTACCTAGCATACCTCACTGTGGTTCCAAGTGAAATCCCAAAATAAACAGCATCATAACTCCTCAGCTAGCCATCACCTGATAGCTCTGGCAATGGGAGTTGTGATCTACACAGACTCCATGAAGAAAAAAATTAGGGGCACATCTTGAGCCTACCTCATCTGCCTTAAGACCCTCATCCCCTAGTGGAAAAGTTATTAAAACCAAGCCCCAGAATCAAAACCATCGATACACATGGCCCCCAGTCAAGAAAGATCTAATCCTTTATCATTAACAAAGCTAAAAATGTGTCTTTCAAAGGCAAGCTGCAAGCAACCATCCTATCTTATCTTTGAATGAGTTTTAAAAAAAAAAAAAAAAGCCTGTGCAGACTGAAAAGTAGGGGCCACTACTCAAAAATGATCCATTAGCCACACTTAACCCAAAACCTAAAACTAGACACCCACAAAGCACTCAATATAGAAAGGTTAAGAATAGATAATTTTTTCTCACCTGAGAATAACTTGCAAGACAGTTCATCTCTCTAAACCTCAAACAAAGTAGTCAAGGCTCATCAATGTCTTTCCAACATAGCTTTAATCACAAAATAACTATATTCCATCTGCCACATTAGTAACACCCAAATTAACAAACCTGTATCTGACACTCAAAATAGAAAATTAAGACCCTCATCTTGAGCCTCTGCTCTCCTCATATCTCCTTGGTCACCAGGATTATGGAATGTCTCAATCACAGTGGTCAAATTCACCTGACTATCACTAAGAACTATTTGACCTTCATCATCTTGAGGTAAGTCCAAAACTCCTAAAAAATATAGAAAATGCCAAACTTTGAACTCTAGCAACATTAAAACTGCCTCTGAGTCGTAGCCAAGCCATAGCATTGAACTTCTTAAAGGTGGGACATAACTCCTCTTTAGCAGCACTAAAACAAAAAACATGGGCCACTGGATCCCAAAACCTTAATCAAGCCCTCAAAAAAAAGTCTCGATACACTCAAACTCCTTGTAATCCCACCATGGCAATTAGTCCATGCCAATCCAAGTTGAGTTTCTCAAACTTTACAAAGTTTCTCATTCCACAAATGTGTGAATCCACCCTCATGCATCCATGCAACCATTCATTATAAGCATCACCACAAATCATGTATGGCATAAAAGTTAGGCAAAACATCTATGAATTCTAAAATGTGCATGTATCATCTGTGCACTAGCTCCTATGCAATCATCTGCAATCATAGATCATCATGCATAAGCTGAGCCAACAGCCTCACCGACATCTCCTAAAGTTGACCAGTACTTCCTCAAAACTGATCGACACCTTCTAAAGCTGACCATTGTGTCTTTGAGGCAAAATGATACCTTTTCAGATCTAATCAACGAAGTTTGACTTCTAGAGTCCCTTTACTCCCAGCAAAGTTCCTTTGAGCCTTTCGAAAAGGATTAACCCCTCACATTTAGAATCCCAAGTTTTTTTTGGAGCAATCAAAATCTTGTCAGAATCTCTTGAGCTGACTCCCTATAAGCTGAGGCTCTCCCTTTATCAAAATCTTGTCAGGATCTCTCGAGCCGACTCGTTATAGGTTGAGGCTCTCCTTTTACTAAATTATTTTGTCCAAAATTCTCTTTCACCCATAAATGTCTAGAAACGATCACCTAGATATCAATGTAGTTCCTTTTTCCATCTCTTTTGTCTAAATCCATCAACTCCACCAATGAATGTCCAGAAACGATCACTTAGACATCAATGTGGTTTCTTTTTCTATCTCTTTTGTCCAAATCCATCAATTTCACCCATAAATTCTAGAAACGGTCACCTAGACATCTATATAGTTTCACTTTCCATATCTTTTACCTAAATCTATCAATTTCACCCATAAATGTCTAGAAACAATCACCTAGACATCTATATGGTTCCACTTTCCACCTTTTTTACCCAAATCATCTTACTTGTAGCATCAAGGCCAAACAGATAGCCTTGATTGAGATTTACCCTAGATCATCTTTACCTCTAACATTAAGGCCGAACAGATAGCCTTGATTGAGATTTACCCCAGATCATCTTTATCTCTAACATTAAGGCTGGACAGATAGTCTTGATTGAAATTCACCAAACCATCTTTATCTCTAACATTAAGGCCGAAAAGATAGCCTTGATTGAAATTCACCAAACCATCTTTATCTCCAATATTAAGGTTAGACAGATAGCCTTAATTGAAATTCACCAAACCATCTTTATCTCCAACATTAAGGCCAGACAGATATCCTTGATTGAAATTCACCAAACCTGCTTTCTCTCTAACATTAAGGCTGGACAAATGTCCTTGATTGAAATTCACCAAGACCATTCTTACATCCAACATCAAGGCCAGATCGATAGCCATTGATAAAACCTTATTTATCCTAGAGGGCCTCTTCCCAAAGGACTTGAGAAGAACACATAGCCTAAAATCTAACATGGCACCTCTTCCCAACATTCACTATCATCAGAATCACCTTTTATTCAAAAACAATTCTGATGAGGGGGCAATTGTTAATCCTTAATTTTGTACCCTTATCATCCAACCGCAGCCTTAGCACATGCTAAGTTTAACACGCTATGCTGAGCCATTACGACAGTCTCGCTAGTTGGTTAGTAGGCAGGAAAGAAAATTTTTTTAGCCTTTAATTACATTACCATTAGACATCTAAATTTTCTAAACTCCAAACCACCAACCAATCTCTAAAAACAAAAAAAAGAGAGACACATCAACTGCCTCCGGAGTAGCCAGTGGCGCCGACTCCTCCGGTAGCGCGAGCCCCATTGCCCTTTTTACTGTTTCCAAAATACCCCTAGTATGATTTTTCAGCACTTTTCCAGCCCTACCCTTTTAGTCTTTTCACTTTTCCACTTCCCAAACTACCATCACCCACTTTTCCTATAAATACTTCCCTTTACTTCTCATTTCTACACAACTCTTGAGTTAATATTAATGGTTATCTACTAATTCCTCTCTTTTTCTCCCTCTAACTACTCTCTAATTAATTAATTAATCTTTTTAATTAATTAATTATCTCACCGTATATAAGTTAATTAATCTTTTTAATTAACTAAAACTCTTTTTTTAATTAAAATTAATCACTCGATTAATTAATTAATTAATCTTTTTAATTAATGAATTAATCATTTTTTCCAAAATCAAATTAATCCTTTTTCTCAATCCATCTTTCATCCAA
This sequence comes from Reutealis trisperma, assembly GCA_947687605.1. Classification (NCBI taxonomy): domain Eukaryota; kingdom Viridiplantae; phylum Streptophyta; class Magnoliopsida; order Malpighiales; family Euphorbiaceae; genus Reutealis; species Reutealis trisperma. The sequence goes on from CANTUT010000952.1 coordinate 97,378, forward strand.
ATTAATTAATTAATCTTTTTAATTAATTAATTAATCCATCAATCCATCCTTTTCATCATATTAGTTAGTTAATTAATCATTTTAATTAATTAATTAATCTTCCAATCCATCCAACCACCCGGTCCCAAAAAAATGAAATTTCTATAAGGTAAAACCCTCCGCACACCAAAAGCAAAGGTATCGGCCTTTTTTCTCACTCTTAAAACATCTAAACCAAAATCAATATGATCAACTCTTAAACCCCTCCACTTAATCGTGGAACGAACTACGTGGGTTTTGATCCTCATTCAATATAGTACGTAGGCACATTTGGAATCTAAATCCAAACCTCAAATCCAAATCTCAATCAGTCTCCTTTCCCCTTTTTTAATTAATTTGTGGATATTTTATTTTCATCATGCATTCATGTTATGCCGTATTTTCTTTAATATCATCTTATAAATGTCATTCATGAAATCCAATTTTCAAGTCAAATTAAACTTAAAAGCCACATTCAGATTATTTAAAACCAAAAACTTAGTCCTCGAGCTCAACTTTGTTCAAGGCTAGTGATTTTATCCACGGGCAAATTAAAGTAAAAATTAATAAATTGGAGTCAACTTAGGTTTTTTCCGTAATGTTTTCCCAATTAAATAAAATTAAGGTGGCGACTCCCAAAATTATTTTCAAAATCAACCAATCTAAACTTGAGGGTTCTATCGTGAGTCTAAACCCAAATGAGCATCCCGATTCCTTCTAGCGGATAGGGCCTATGCTTAAGCAAGGCTTCACAGACCTTAAATCAATAATTTAGTACTACAATGGACAAGATAAAAGTGTTAACAAAGTTGAACTTAATTTAGACTAATGATGTAACAAGGTAGTGATTAATGTGTAATTAAAATGCAAAATGTGTAGAATTTAAAAATAAGGACAAGGACATTATCTAAGAGTGCAGGAAGCACTACTAGCATCAAAGTTAAATGAAAATAGGAGCAAAGGAGTCCAAAATGAGTACTTAATAATATAATATGTTATGTGAAATATTCTATGAACCATTGTTGATCAAATTATCCTTATTGGAATATCCTAATTTCTTATTGTACATGAATTACCTATTGAATATTGTATTTGGATATGATATTTCTTTATAGTATTTGGCCATTATGAGTCCTTCTAGATTGATTTCATAATGTAACCTTTGGTGAGAATTATTCTTGTATTGACATATCTTCCATTGAATTCCCTATTGTGAATTTTATATGAACTTTTCTATTAATGCACATTGATAACTAGAAATAACCTTCTAATGTGGGGTAATACATCAGTTTTATGCACTTGGTATAAGCCTGTAGGTAGGTTGAGAGTACCCAACCTATACCAGGGGGAATGCCTAACTGTAAGACCTTATCAGTCTTACATAATATGATGTATGTGAGTGAGCAACGCTTGGGCTGCACTCTTTAATCTATATGTCTAGGAAGCATTCTGCTTCCAAGAAGTTACTATTTTTGCTAAAAATATTATTTTTATCTTAAATGAAAAATTGATTCATAATGACAATTTTGATTGACATTGTTCCATTGTCACAATGAGCCCATCCTGATAATGATCTATATACTCACCATATATTGTATTATTATGTACTCACTGAGCATGCCTCATTCTATAGTTGTTTAAATTTTTTCAAGTCAGGGTGACATATTAGCATGGTAAATTTTGAGTTGTGTTTCTTCGTTTGGAAGTGGCTCTACTAGTTTTTGTGTTTTGAATTTTGCTTATGTTACTCTAAAGACACTCGATCTAGAGTTGCATGGTATTTAAAGGTCTAGTGATAAATGTATTGAATTGATAAGTACTTTAATTTATATTTTAGTAATTGATGTTATTGTAGTAAGTAGAAGATGTATGGATAACATTTATAAATATATGAAATAGGAAATTTCGAGTAATAAATATGAAATGACATTAATGAGTGTTAGCAATAAGTAAATTGATAAATTAATAAGTAAATTGATGAAGTAACAATTGGAAATGATAAAGGGCAATTGGTTCCAATCTTGGGATAAGAAATAATATGGTAAATACTAATTCATGATAAGTTCATTAGGTTTCTATGGGTTTAAGTGACCTTATGTCTCCTTAAGCTTTAGGACTGTCACAGCCTAAATTTGGGGTCATAACATAAAGTCTCTCAATTGATGTGACTTCACCATTCATCATCTTCTTAATTTTAAATATTTTTCTCTTTTCTAAAATAACTTTTGAACTAAGAATAAGAACCAACAACTCTATTTCATTTGTTAGGGAAAATCAGAGTTAACAAAAGAGAAAAGTAGTACAAACAAGTTCTATTTGATTTAGTCTCTCAATAGATCTATATTCATGGTCCATCAAAAGGATAATAAACTAAATCATCATATCATAATTTTTTGACAATGAAATTGTATATCCTCTCACAATATCATCATACATTATAAAGACACTTTACCTATGCACTTTGCATCATACTTTGTCAATGGGCAAAACCCCAACTTAATTATTGGGTAAAAGGCCCAATTTAACTATTAGACAATAACCAAAGAACCTCTCTTATAATACTCCTATTATAATGTTACCCACTATCAATCCCAATTCAATATGAATTCATATCCAATTAGAAATAATTTTAAAGTAAGAATTCAACTCCATAAAGAAAATAAACCTCCACTTAATTGAGGAATATTTTTCGCACACAGAATTGGAAAAGGTTTTCTTCCAAGTCCCATTTAGATTTTGAGTTATAATCCTAACAATCTCTAGCTTGACTCAAAATCTCATAATCATACAATCTTCAACAATCTCCATAATCTTCAACTATTAAATCTTTATGTTAGAGCTCCACCTCAATCAAAACTTATCATCATCATCAATTTTTAGCTTGCCCTTCATATTCTCTTGTAATTTCTTTAAACTCTTCAAATGGTCTTCCAATTTTGAGTTATGATACTCCATGTTACTAAAGTCTCTCAATTTATATGTCTTCACCATTCATCATCTTCTTAATTTTCTACATTTTTCTCTTTTCTAAAATAACTCTTGAAACTAGAATAAGAACAAATAGTTTTGATACCACTTGTTGGGAAAATCAGAGTTACAAGCATAGCGATAAGATAAGAGAAAAGTGACACAAAAAAATTTTATGTGCAGTCTCTCAATAGAAGAATCAAGTAATCTTGGCACATTGACACTTAAAGAGTCAAGTAGTCCAATTTTAATCTAACTCCTTGGCACTAAACTCTAGTAACCTAGTTTATAAATTAACATTATAATCTTACCAACAAAAAATCAATTCAAATTCAATTCATTAAGATCAACTCATACACAAATTCATTCTAATTTATGGAACACATATACTCATATATAGATAAGCCAAATGGCTTAGGTGTAAACCCTAATCAGATGACTTATTGCCAAGCTCATACTTGACCAATTCATCATATAAACAATTCATATACATAGTTACAACAATGAAAAGTCAAAAATCCTAATGGCATATATAGAAATTATAAGAGACTAAGTTATATATATTGTTTGAATTATAAGAGACTAAGTTATATATAGTTAGAATTTGTGCTTCCTTTTAGAACATTTTTCAAATAAAATTTAATTATTAATTTCAAGTTAATTTGTTTTTTTTTTTTATATTTGTATTTAAATTCATATTGAATATAGTATAAATTATACATTATTAATATTTTTTCTTTATAATTTCTATTATTTTATTCTCTATTCTATTACTACTAGAATTTTATACTTTAAATTAGATTTCATATAGATACGATATTTTTTTTACTTTTCCAATAATTTTTGTTACAATATGTCATTTTACTTAATTTTTAATTTTTCAAAATTTTTTAAACTGTTGTTATTTTCTTTTAACTAAGCTAAGAATAGCAAATCAATAACTAATATGGCAGATAAGGTTGTTACAAGATCATAATTTATTATATGTAATTGTGCATGTCGTGTGGTGGTGGGAGGGGTGGTAATGATTAGTGACCTTGTGTCACGAGTAGTGACCTTTCAGTTTTCTTTTCTCCCCACGTTTGTTATTCAACTTCTCTTCTATGATTTTCTTCCCTTTTTCATTTTCTTCTTTGAGTACTCTCCTTCAATTTTCTTCTCTGATTTCCCTCTTTTAGTTTTCTATATCTATTCGTACTTTTTCATTCTTCTTTAAAAAATGGCTAGGTCAGGCAAGATTGTACAATCAAAATCAAAATCAATGGTTGTTTGGAAAGAAACCATAAATCACAATGTAAGTCTTATCTATCTAAGCTTTTTCATGTCTTTTTTGTTATATTGTTTTTTTAGATATAAGGTTTCACAACTTCTAGGGTTTAATTCAATATTAAGTTAAATATTACTAACGTTGAACTCAACATTAATAACATTGAATTCAATGTTAGTAACATTGAGTTCAACTTTAATAAAGTTGAGTTGAACCTTAATAACATTGAAATCAACCTTAATAATGTCAAATACAATCTTGTTAACATTGAATTCAATGTTATTAAAGTTGAATTCAATCTTAATAATATTGAATTTAACCTTAATAACCTTAGACTCAGTGTTATTTCATTTAACCAAATATATTTCATCTAATTTTAAATATATATCTAATTTTATTTGATTTCATCATATAGGATAGTATAATTATGGTTTGTCCCTAGAGGAAACATTTCTTGGGTAAAGATGGAAGCTACATCATTTAGAAGAAAAGGCCATGGTAATAAATGAGAAACTTACTGAAGCACAGTAGAAGTTGCTAAAGGAAACTGCTTTTGGCCATTTTATTAACCTTCAAGCACTTAAGTGGATAAAACAACTTGTCCATAGCGTGCTGCTAAGACAATTGGCCAAAGGTGATGATGATGATAATTTCAATATACTTCATATTATCGGAAAAAAGTGAAGTTTGGGAGGAAGAAGTTTGCTTTAATAACATGTTTGAAATTACGTGATAGTGAAGCTGCCCTTAGTAAGATTGTGTCAAGCAATGTGGAAGTTCATATGAAGAATTACATACATAATTTGATTGGATCGTAGGAGGTGACATATGATGACATAGTTGATGTTTTGAAAAAATGCATAGTGATATC
>CANTUT010000952.1:107500-202500 GCA_947687605.1 Reutealis trisperma
GTGATAACACAGTCAAAATCAAAATTACCAAATTAGATATTTGATGGGATGTGCTTTGCTAAAATTTACTATAAATCAATTGAATATTTATATAGTTAGTATTAGTATATGTTGAATATTTGAATTTGTTTGATAACATTCATATAAACATTATTGGGATATATTTTATATCTTATTATTTAACTTGCTCCTTAGTACACCTTGGGCCTTTAATAACACTAATTTTTACTGCCTGAGTTTGATTTTCTGTTTTCAAGATACTTAAGTGCCAATAAGAATTTAGAGGCAAAGTAAAGTGGCATTTGGTAAAATTGAAATTAACTGCTGAAAGATTAAGTATTAAATATAATAAATACTAAAATTTTTAAGCTATAAATATAATCAACCGAAAATTATTAAACTTTTTTATTGGACATATTTAACCCTATCATATTCATATTTAAGTTTTAACTATTAAACCTAATTTTGAAATTAAAAAAATCATAAATAAAATAATTTAGAAGCAACAAACATATTAGGATAATATTTATTGTAAGTTTTTAAAGAATAAACCTTATTAAATTTTAAATAAGTATTACAAAAACTGATAAATGAGTATCAAAAAAAAAAAAAATCATATAACTAAAAGTCAACACTCATATGCTGCATGTATAAAAGTCATTTGAATAAAAAAAATTTAAAAACTTAATAGTTGAGCGTGTTAAGTATAAATTTTAAGTCAAATATTTGTCTTTGACTTAATTGAAAATTTTAAATTAGGACCGTTTTATATTATCAAACTATCTTAAAACTAATAAGTACTAAAATTATTAAATTAAGTAATAAGTTGGACAAAATCCCTCTTAAGTTTGGCTAGCATAAGATTTCATTTACCTCTTTTTTCTTTTGCCTTTGTGTAGGGGTGGTAATACTGGACATAATATGATAACATGATACGAACCCAACATGAAATTAGCATGTTTTGGATTTAGGTTTATTGTGTTTCTATTGTTATCATATCAATAAGATATTGACATGAAAATTATTGTGTTGCATTATAAGTTGACCCACCAACTTGCTAATGGCATGCTTAACTTGAATATGAATGAAATCCTGCATTGGTTAAGTTGTGAACCCTCAATTTTACACTCTTATCATCCAACTGCAGTTTTAGCACCTGCTAAGTTTAACGCGCTACACAGAGTTGTTATGAAAATTTTTTAGCCTTCAATTACATTATTATTGGACATCCAAATTTCTTAAACTCCATACCAACCAATCTCTAAAAAGAAAAAAAAAGCCATCATGTCAGTTACCACGCAGAAGCCTTGCGGTGCCGCACAAGCACTGGTGCGGTGCTGCACCCTTCTGGTGCAGGTGGTCCCTCTTCTATGCAAAAAAATGTCTAAAATATCCCTCTAACCCAATTTTCAACCCTTTTCAACCCTACCCTCATTGTCTTTTCACTTTTCCACTACCTAAACTACTCTTAACCCCATTTGCCTATAAATAGGCCCTCCATTTCCTTATTTCAAATCACAATCTATCCTCAAATTCCTCTCTTCTTCTCCCTCCAATCACTCTCTAATTAATTAATTAATCTTTTTAATTAATTAATTACCTCACCCTAACCAAGTTAATTAATCTTTTTAATTAACTAAAATTATTTTTTAATTAATCACTCTTTATTTAAAAAAATAATTCTTTTTTTCAAAATTAAATTAATCCTTTTTCTTAATCCACTCTTCATCCAAATTAATTAATTAATCATTTTAATTAATTAATCTATCCATTTCATCACATTAATTAGTTAATTAATCATTTTAATTAATTAATTAATTAATCAATCTCCTAATTAATCCAATCATCCGGTCCCGATAAAACAGAACTTCGGTCCGGTAAAACACTTCGCCCATCAAAAGCAAAGATATCAGCCTTTTTCCTCACTCTCAACATACCCAAACCAAAATTAATCTGATCAACTCTTAAACCCCTTCACTTAATCATAGAATGAATTATGTGGGTTTTGATCCCCATTCAATGGGGTACGTAGGCACGTTTGGAATCTAAATCTAAATCCCAATCAATCTTCTTTCCCCTTTTTAAATAATATAATTTGTGAATGTTTACTTTAATTGTTTTACTAATCCCCCATACACCAGACATTCATGTTATGCCACATTCATGTATTTTCTTTAAAATCATCTTATAAATGTCATTCATGAAATCAATTTTTCTAAAGTCAAATTAAACTTAAGAGCAAAATTTAGATTATTTAAAACCAAAAACCTAGTCCGTGAACTCAATCTGGTTCGAGACTAGTGATTTTATCATTGGGTAATTAATTAAAAATTAATGAATTAGAGTTACAATTGGGTTTTTCTTTAATTTTCCCATTTAAAAATAAATTAGGGTGGTGACTCCCAAAATTATTTTCAAAATCAACCAAATCTGAACCCAAAAGTTCAATCATGAGTCTAAACCTGATTGAGCATTCTCATTCCCTCTAGTGGATCGAGCCGATGCTTGGACAAAGCCTCATAGTTGGCGACTCCATTGGGGACTAATTGCCACCTTTTTAAAAAAGGAAAATAAGAGGATTACTATTTGGTTAAGGAAAAAATTTTCCAAAATAATCTCCATTTGGCTCATTAAGTATAATTTGACTTTCATGCAAAACGTTGCATAATAAAGGCTCATTGCCTAACCTTAACTTTAGGAAAACTTTTGGATGGCAAGTAGCATTGGCTCAACAACTCTCTTTGAGTTTGTTGGCAGATAGCAAAAGCATTCTATCCTGCGACGAATCTCCGATCATTTTGGTAGTGTAACGAGTAATTAGTACCATTAGACCTACACAAGGCTCCTTGCCTCACATGTGGTTAGGCATATCAATGCTCTAGTGAGACGGGGACCCTTAATCAAACCACCTTTTCACCCTTGTACATATTGCTGCCCTGGCCTTTGACCTTAAGTTCCATGTACCATAATAAATGATACTTAGGTTCTATATACCGTAATAAATGATACTCTTGTATGTTCATGAAACCTTTTTTGGCATGCATCACGTCATGATCATGCGTACATAACATGAGAAGCTCAATAAGCTAAACCCTTAAACACCTCAAAGACCTAAATTGGTGGTCTGTTACCCCAAAACACCTCACACACTCACCTTATCAATATGTAAATCAAGTGACCAACCACGTGGAAGGAATCTTTTTCCCAATACACCTTTCCTTTTTTTCTTCATAACTTTGTATTCTTATCCATTTTTTGTTTTATGTTTCAAAGGTACCAATGGCCAATACCTTTAGCTCTTTCAACTAAGACGTGATAAGCACCTTTTTTTCCAACCTCCTTAAGAAAAAATAGGAGACTTTCCAAGCCACACTCACCACCACTCTTAAGACTCAAGCTGAAACTTTAACCAATGCTCTCAATGCCCAGTCTACCACCTTTACTGACACCCTTAACTCCTAATGCTAGTCGATCACCAATGAGGTCAAGGAAATGACAAATGCCACTATCACTCCCCCTCTTGCCTATGTTGAGCCTGCGTTTGCCCAAGCCGGCACTAGCCATGACCCTACTTTTACTCCTCCCATTATCGATCTCACAGATAATCGAAAAACACCTGAAACTCCAATCTCTCCTGCTGTGGACTTGAATGCAACACTCTTTCTCCCACTGCGAATTGTTTTCAAAGTGGAGATTTCTCTAGCTTTATAGAAGCTAAGAAATTGATAGAGAAAATTGAGGCCATGGAAAGAATAATCAAGAACATCAAAAGGCATAAGGATATGATAGATGTTAATTCTTTAGCTCTCTTTCCAAATGCACGGGTTCCTCCAAAATTTAAAATGCCATTCATGGACAAGTTTAATGGCACCATATGCTTTAAAACTCACTTTAAAATGTATGTGGGCACTGTAAGACCCTTTGGTGTGGATGATGAACTCCTTGCTTAGTTATTTCAATAGTCCTTAACTGGAGCTGCTATTAAATGGTTGATAGATCTCGACCAAAATAATAAGAAGACTTGGGATGACATATGCAATGCATTTGTCAAGTAATATGACTAAAACAACAAGGTGGATGTCACCCATCGAGATTTGAAAACCACCAAACAAGGGCAAAAAGAATTCTTTACTGTGTTCCTTACAAGATGGAGGTCAAAAGCAGCACAAATAGTGAACTATCCATTTGAAGTAGAGCAAATTAACATCATTGTCAAGAACCTCCTCCCTTAGTACCAGATGCAATTGCAAACACAATATCTCTTTAGTTTTAAAGCTCTCATTGCCACTGCCACTAAGATCGAGGATTTCATTCAATCAGGACAAATCAAGGATGAATCCTCTAGGTATCGCAAGAACACTAACTACACCACTAATAGCACCCAAAGAGAGAGAGAGGTAAATGTTGTGTCTTGTCGCTAGCCGATGAAGTTAGAAATAAGGAGGACTTTCTCTGAGCTAGGAATGCCCCTTAGCATCGTTTATAAGAAAGCCTTAAAGGCTAATTTGGTTAGGCCTTTAGACCCACGAGCTCCTCCAAACCCCTTGCCCAAGGGTTATAATGCTAATGAGCACTGCGACTATCATTAAGGGCCGAGGCACAAAATTGATGCATGTAAGGCTCTGAAGCACAAAATTCCAGACCTCATTAATAGAAAAGACATCGTTGCTCCCAAACCCAAAGTCTAGCACTACCATCAATCCTTTCTAAACCACTAAGCTCACTTGACCATCTTAAACTTCACCCAATAATTGATATTTTGAGAAGAGTGCCAATGTTGTTGTGCCCTTATCCAAGTCCTTTGAGTCTATGTCTGAGTCATTTGAGTTTGTGTCTAAGTCACCTAAGTCTGAGTCTAAGTCTGAGTAGGAGTCTTTTGAGTCTATTTTCTATTAAATTTTTCTTTGAATTTGAGTTTGTCAGGTCTTACCCTTTGGAGTCTGTATTTTTCCTTCTAAACTTATCCTTTAATGTACTTATGATGGGACTTTTATCAATAATAAAGAGTTTAAACTTTTTGATTTGTTTTAATTTGTTCTGATTCATCTTTAAATGGGACATCTTAAAAAAATACAAAAAAATGATGAAAAAGGCAAAAGGATTAATTAATTATGGCAAAAAAAAAAAATCCAAAATCTCATGCATTGCATTTATATGATAGTAGTGGAAAAGCTAATGGACTATTCTATACAAGACAAGATAGGGATGATCTAAGCATCGCAGTTCACGAGATCTCTACCTACAAACACAAGAAACTTATCAAAGAGAAGCTATGGAGAATGAAGACAGAATAGACTAAAAGTTATCATGACTAGCTGAATGCCATTAAGGAAAAGAGAATCGATGCTCTTTATAAAATTCAATGTTATTGATGGAGACTAGCTAAGCACTTCAACTAAAAGGTGAGAGGACAAGGGTTTGCAAGAAGGAAATCCAGTTTTGGGAGAAATCCAAGCCCTTATTCATGATCCAAGAGGAAGTTCAAACTAAATTAAATTGGATAATATATGTTCAAAAAGATCCTATTCGATGGAGGCACCATCTTCACGGATGTGGGTGAAAGCAAATTCTCCCATCCTGGTAATCTGGATCAGCTAAAATGATGCATCATCTGAAGATGACATCTACATTTCATTTCTATTTTTTATGCATATGTAATTAGAACTATGTAGATCTGATTCTCCCTGAAAAAGTGATAAAAAATGATGATGATAATTATAAGGGATACATAGGCAGCCCATCTCAAGTGTGGTCCAAATCATAATATAAAATATTTTGTTTGCATTGCATTCTCATTTTCTTTATGCCTAGTAAATCATTCACTTAATTATTTTTCCTAAAGAAAAAGGAAAAAAAAAAGAAGAAGAAAAGAATGCTCGTTAAGCTGAAAACCCAAAAAAGCGACTTAGGCAGAAATTAGAGCAAAAATAAAAGATGTCTCATTTGATAATGATCAAATCTTGCAAAATATAAAACCCATCATTTTGACAAAAAGGATAGCCCTTTCAATATCCTCTATAGGTTATCCTATATTGTGTAGTCCTGTTAACCTGTAAGTATTTTAAACAAAAAAGCAAAAAATGTCATGTCTGAAGTCATGGTCTAACCAGTCTTCCTTTACATCCTGAGGTGCACATCTCTTGTATCCTCATCAAAATCAGAGTCTACCATAATCTCCTCAAATGGGCACACCCCTCCTCTAGATCTCTGTAGCTCCCTCTACTATAGCAGTAGAAGTACCGATAGAATCAGAAATATTATAAAATCAGAAATACTCACTACAATAGTATCAGAAACCCTCTCTTGAGTATCAGTGATTTTGAAAATGCTTCTAAAAATCCTTCTCTATAATTCAGAAGATGCAATCCTCCTCTAAAGTAGTCTTTCTCTGAACCTCTAATATAGTGTCATCCTGTTCTCACTATAGTCACAGTCTATTTTGTCACCACCATCACAGTTTGAGTCACTACTGCAACCCATGGTATCGCCCCTTCAAAGATCGAGTCACCCCCTCTATTTGTGCTACAGTCCTCTTACTACTAGTGGCTCCTCATATAGTCTCTTCTTCCTCAATTGTATCATCCTCTATCCCCTTAGTAGGACAGCCTGGTACTCTTTCACAATTGGCAAAACCACCTATTAACTACCTGGCATACCTCTCTCTAATCCCAAGTGAAATCTTAAAATAAATAGCCTGATAACTCATCAACCAACCACCCTAATAGATTATAGTAATGAAAGTTGTGATCTGAGTAGACTTTGAGAAAGGAAAACTAGGGGCACATCCTGAGTCTGTCTTATCTGCCTCAAGACCTTCATCCCTTAGTGGAAGGTCATTCAAACCAAACCCAATAGGCAAACCATTCGGCACTTATGGCCCTCAATCATGAGGGATCTAATCCCTTACTATTGGTAGTGTTAAAATGTGTCCTTTAGGGGTAAGCTGTAAGCAACGATCCTATTGGCTGAGTCTGGTCTCTGGCCGAGTCTCAATAAGGCATATATGGACTAAAAAGCAAGGGCTATCACTCGAAAGTAATCCATCAGCCACACTTTTAAGATAATCCAAAACCTAAAACAGACACCCACAAAAGCACCCCCAATAGAAAGGGTAAGAATAGACAAAGTTTTCTCACTTTGTGAATAACTAGCAAGACAGTTCATCTCTCAAAATCCTAAACAAAATAGTCAAGGCTCATCAGTGTCTTTGCTAGCACAACTCTAACCACAAAATGCCTCTATTCCATTTGCTACTCTAGCATCACTTTAATCAACAGACCCGTATCTGACACTCAAACAAAAATCAAGACCATCATGTTGAGCCTCTGGCCCCCTTATATCTCCTTAGTCACTGAGATCATGGAACTTTTTAATCACAATGGTCAAATTCACTTGACCATTACCTACCATCATCTAACTTGTGACATCTTGAGACAAGTCCAAAAAAACTCTCAAAAAATCTAGGAGATGCCAAACTCTAAGCTTTAGCACCACTAGAGCTACCTCTATATTGCAACCAAGCCATATTGCTAAACTCCTCCTTAACAGCACCAAAACATAAAACATGAGCCATCAGATTCTAAAACCTAAAGCAACCCCTCAAACTCCTTGTAAAGCCACCATGGCAAATATCCCATACCAATCCAAGTTGATTTCTCAACCTTTATAAGGTTTCTCGTTCCACAAATGCATGGCCTCCATCCTCTTGCATCCATGCAATCATCCATTACAGGCATCATCACAAATCATGTATGGCATAGAAGCCAAATAAAAGGTCTATGAATTCTGAAACATGCATGCATCATCTGTGTACTAGCATCTATGTAATCATGTACAAGCTAAGCCAATAGCCTCATCGACATCTCCTAAAGTTGACTAGTACTTCCTCAAAGTTGACCGACACCTTCTAAAGCTAACTAATGTCTCTTTGAGGCTAAATGATACCTTTTCATATCTAATTAACGAAGTGTGACTTCCAAAGTCCCTTTACTTCCTGCAAAGTTCCTTTGAGCCTTTTGAAAAGGCCCAACCCCTCATATTTAGAAGCCCAAGTTTCTTTGAAGCAATTAAAATCTTGTCAAAATCCTTTAAGCTGACTCACCATAAGCCAAGGCTCTCCCTTTATCAAAATATTGTCTGGATCTCTCAAGCTAACTCACCATAGGTCAAGGCTCTTCTTTCACTAAATTATTTTGTCCAAAATTCTCTTCCACCCATAAATGTTGAGAAATGATCACCTAGATATCAATGTGGCTCCTTTTTCCATATCTTTTGTCCAAATCCATCAACTACACCTATAAAATGTCTAGAAATGATCACCTAGACATTAATGTGATTCTTTTTTTCCATCTCTTTTATCCAAATCATCAACTCCACTTATAAATGTCTAGAAACGATCACCTAGACAACAATGTGGTTCCTTTTTCCATCTCTTTTGTCCAAATCAATCAATTTCACCCATAAATGTTTAGAAACGGTCACCTAAACATCTATACAGTTTCACTTTCTATATCTTTTACCCTAATCTATTAATTTCACCTATAAATGTCTAGAAACGATCACCTAGACATCTATATGGTTCCACTTTCCACCTTTTTTACCCAAATCATCTTTGCCTCTAGCATTAAGGCCAAATAGATAACCTTTATTGAGATTTACCCAAATATTCTTTACCTCCAACATTAAGGCTGAATAGATAGCCTTGATTGAGATTTACCCCATATCATCTTTATCTCCAACATTATGGCTAGATAGATATCCTTGATTGAAATTCACCTAACCTTCTTTATCTCCAACATTAAGGCCAGACAAATAACCTTAATTGAAATTCACCAAACCTTCTTTGTCCTCTAATATTAGGGTCGAACAGATTGCCTTAATTGAAATTCACTAAGACCATTCTCGCATCTAACATCAAGGCTGAACCGATAGCCATTGATAAAACCTCATTTATCCTAAAGGGCTTCATCCCAAAGGACCTGATAAGGACATACAAGCCTAGAGTTTGACATGGCACCTCTTCCCAACGTTCACTATCATCAGAATCACCTTTTGTTCAAGCCAATTCTAATGAGGGGGCAACTATTAAGCCTCAATTTTGCACCCTCATCATCCAACTGCAGCCTTAGTGCCTACTAAGTTTACCGCACTACTTAGAGCTATTACAGCGGTCCTGCTAGTCGGTTAGCGGGCAAGGGTTAGCCTTTAATTACATTACTACCAGACATCCAAATTTTCTAAACTCCATACCAACCAATCTCTAAAAAAAAAAAGGAAAAAAAAGCTACCATAGTAGCTGCCACATGGTAGCCTTACGGTGTCCCACCATGCTTGTGCGGCGCCTAATAAGTGTGTGAGTTCCTATATTTTGCCCATTGATTTAGCATGTTTTATTATTTAAATTGAGTTTAATTTGTTTATTCAAGTGCTTTTCAGAGTAATTTCTAGGAATTATTCATATTTTGGAATGTCGTAATCATTTGAGCTCGAATCGCGATTAAAAATCAAGAAACGGTGCAATTTTTGGGTAATTTTGGCTATGGACACCCCCAATGACATGGCCATGTCACTAACCATGTCATTTAGCTTGAATTCCAGTAGCTATGACATGCCCAAAGACATGGCTATGTCAATGGCCATGTCATTTAAGTAACCTGGCCCCATAAGGCTATTGAGTTCCGATAGCTTTGAATACCTTATAGTATTTTGAGTATAACTTGAGCTACAGAAGTCCAATTAAGGTGATTCACATACTATTGGAAAGATAAGAGAAAGAGCTACAAATTTTAAGAGACTAGAAATTCTAGTTCCTTCATTTTCAGGCCTAAAATTGGCATGAAATTCAAATATTATATCTTGGCACCTAGCCTAGCTGTGTTGACATGGAAAAAATTAGCTAATCCATGCTTGACACATATCCAAACCCTAATGAGCCTCAAAGCACTATAACAAGACATAATTTAAATTGGAAAAGAGAGCTCTTTCCTAGGTTTTTAATAGCCACCCTCATAAAGAGGTGAGAGAGATTTTTGTACATAATTTTCATGGTGAAGATCCAATATGCTGCAGATTTTGAAGATGAATGAAGATCAAAGTAGGGATTCTCATCATCCATGGATTGTTTAAGTTGCCTTTACCTTCTTTTGTATTCTTTATTTCAATTCTCTGCTATGAAATAATTTGTTATTTATCTAGATAAAGATGAACCCTAGTTCTTAATTATGTGAACTGAATAATTTGTTTTGAATCAATTTATCTTTTGATTGTTTTATTCTCATGATTTATGATATTTATTCTGATTGAAAATTACTGGTTTGTTGATTAGACATCATTTCTATATTGGATGAGTAGAGATACCCTGATATAGATAGAGCACTCATAGGAATTAAGGGTTGATTGGGGTGCTAAAAATAGACCTACAAGACTTCTTTAGATTTTAATCTCTTGAATTTAATGCTGCTCCTATTTGATTATAGGTTGAGAAGAGATTCTCTTGTAATACTCAGGAAGTTAGGTATTTAATCACTTGAGAAAGGTTTTTATCTGATTTAGTAAGATTCCAATTCAATCCATTGTTTGAATTATTCAGACCATTGTTCTTGACATGCATGAGAGGCTAGGGGAATTCAGTATCTAGATGAACTTCACTATTGATTTTCTATCATCTATCCTTTATTACTTTCATAGATTAGTTTTAATTATTTTAGTTTAATTAATCTTGAAGTTGGTTTAACTAGACAATAGTTTAAGTTTGAACTAGTACTTGTGTCAGTGTCTCTGTGGATCGACCTCATTACTGCAATACTACCTAAACGATAGGTGCACTTGCCTAGAGCTAGGGTAGAATTAGTCTTCAAGTGATTATAAATGTAAAACTCATGGTGTCGCAAAATGCCAATCAGCTCTGCAAGTCCAATTTGCGTCCTGTCAGACAGTCATTAGTGCGGTACAACACCTTTTTGGGGCTGGTGGTCCTCTTTTATGTGAAAAAAATGTTCAAAATACCCCTTTAACCCAATTTTTAGCCCTTTCCAACCCTAACTCTCATTGTCTTTTCAGTTTTCCACTAGCTCAACTACCTTTAACCCCATTTACCTATAAATAGGCCCCCCATTTCCTTATTTCAAACCACCTCTTGAATTTTAGAATATTGCAATCCTCTAATTCCTCTCTTTTTCTCCCTCTATTCACTCTCTAATTAATTAATTAATCTTTTTAATTAATTAATTACCTCACCCTAACCAAGTTAATTAATCTTTTTAATAAATTAATTAATCATTCTTTTTTAAAAAAATAATTCTTTTTTAAAAAAATAATTCTTTTTTTCAAAAATCAAATTAATCATTTTTCTTAATCCACCCTTCATCCAAATTAATTAATTAATCATTTTAGTTAATTAATTTATCAATCCATCCATTTCATCACATTAATTAGTTAATTAATCATTTTAATTAATTAATTAATCTCCCAATCAATCCAATCATCTGGTGTCAATAAAATGAAACTTTAGTTCGGTAAAACCCTTCGCCCATCAAAAGCAAAGGTATCAGCCCTTTTCCTCACTCTCAACACACCCAAACCAAAATCAATCTTAAACCCCACCACTTAATCGTGGAATGAATTACGTGGGTTTTGATCCCCATTCAATGGAGTACATAGGCACATTTGGAATCTAAATCCTGTGAACCCTCAATTTTGCACCCTCATCATCCAACCGCAGTCTTAGCACTTGTTGAGTTTAATGCGCTACGGAGAGCCATTACGATGGTCCCGCTAAGTAGTTAACAAGCAGGGGTTCGAGGGTAACACCCCCGAAAGAAAATTTTTTAGCCTTCAATTACATTGCCACCAGACGTCCAAATTTCCCAAACTCCATACCAACAACCAATCTCTAATATATATATATATATATATATATATCTTGAAAAATGCACCAAGGTGACATGTGGTATGCACGCCTTGCTTGCGGCATGCCGCATAACCCTCATGCGGTGCCGCACTAGGTTCTGCAACCTTTTGACCTCCTAGTGGGCCCCACCTGCATAGAAAATGACCCTTTTACCCTTTTCAGTCCAATTTTCAACTATTTCTAGCCCTACCCCTCATGGTCTTTTCACATTTTCATTACCTAAACCCTCATGCGCTTTTCCTATAAATACCCTCTTTCATCCTTCATTCCAACATACCTCTTGAATTTGAGTAGATTGTTATTTTCAAATTCCTCTCTTCTCCCTCCAATTACTCTCTAATTAATTAATTAATTTTTTTAATTAATTAATTACCTCACCCTAACCAAGTTAATTAATCTTTTTAATTAACTAAAACTCTTTTTTTAATTAATCACTCAATTAATTAATTAATTAATCACTCTTTTTTTCAAAAATCATTCTTTTTTTAAAAATCAAATTAATCATTTTTCTTAATCCACTCTTTATCCAAATTAATTAATTAATCATTTTAATTAATTAATCTATCAATCTATCCATTTCATCACATTAATTAGTTAATTAATTATTTTAATTAATTAATTAGTCTCCCAATCAATCCAATCATCCAGTCTTGATAAAATGAAACTTAGGTATGGTAAAATCCTTCGCCCGTCAACAGCAAAGTTATCAACCTTTTTCCCTCATTCTCCAAACACCCAAAACAAAATCAATCTAATCAACTCCTAAACCCCTCCACTTAATCGTGGAATAAACTAAGTGGGTTTTGATCCCTATTCAATGGGGTACGTAGGCACGTTTGGAATCCAAACCTCAAATCCAAATCTATATAAATCTCTTTTTCCCTTTTTAATCTGTGGATATTTTATTTTAATTTTCTCCTTGCACTCATGTCATATTCATGCATCTTATTTACAATTATCATCTTATAATATTTGTCATTCATGAAATCAATTTTTCAAAGTTAAATTAAACTTAAGAGCCAAATTTTAATTATTTAAAACCAAAAAACTTAGTCCCCGAGCTCAACCTGGTTTGAGGCTAGTGATTTTATTCATGGGCAAATTAATTAAAAATTAATAAATTGGAGTCAAATTGGATTTTTCCTTAATATTTTTCCAACGAAATAAAATTAAAGTGGCGACTCCTAAAATCATTTTCAAAATCAACCAATCCGAACCTGAGGATTCCATCGTGAGTCTAAACTTGAATGAGCATCTCGATTCCCTCTAGCAGACCGGGCCGGTGCTCGTGCGAGGCCTCACAGTTGACGACTGCACTAGGGACTAGTTACCACCTTTTTTTGAAAAAAGGAAAATAAGAGGATTAATATTTGGTTAATGAAAAATTTTTCTAAAATAATCTCTATTTGGCGCATTAAGTATAATTTGACTTTTATACATCACTTTGCATAATAAAGGCTCCTTGCCTAAACCTTAGTTTTAGGAAAATTTTGGATGGTGAGTAGTATTGGCTCGATAACTTTCTTTGAGTATGTTGGAAGATAACAAAAGCATTCCACCCTGTGACGAATCCCCGATCATTTTGGCGGTGTAATGAGCAATCAGTACTGTTGGACCCATGCGAGACTTCTTGCCTCACATGCGATTAGGTATATCGATGCTCTAGTGGGACGGGGACCCTTAAACAAACCACCCTTCACCTTGTGCATGTAGTTGCCTTAGTGTTGACCGTAGGTTCCATGTACCATAATAATGGAGACACCTATATATATGCTCATGAAATCCTTTTGGCATACATCATGACATTACCATACATACATGACAAGAGAAAGTCAATAAGGTAAACCCTTAAACATGTCAAAGAACTAAAATTGGTGGTCCGTTACCCTAAAATACCTCACACACTCATCCTATCAACATGTAAACCTACTAACCAACAATGTGGAGGGAATCCTTTTCCCAACACACCTTCACATTCATGTCATTTTTTCTTCACAATTCTGTTTTCTTACCCATTTTTTCTGTCTGTTTTCTATTTCAAAGTACCAAAGGTCAACACTTCAAACTTCAACCAACAGGCGATGAACACCTTTTTCACCAATCTCCTCATGAAATAAGAGAAAACTTTTCAAGCTGCACTCATCACTGCCCTTAAGACCCAAGTTGACACTTTTACCAATGCTTTTAATGCCCAGTGTGCCACCTTTACTAATGCTCTCAACTCCCAACTCTAGTCAATCATCAATGAGGTTAAGGAAATGACCAATGCCATTGTCATTCCCCTCTATGCTCATATTGAGCTTGCATCTGTCTAAGCCGGGACTAGCCGTGCCCTTACTCCTACATCTCCTGTTATCGATCTCACCAACAAAAGGAAAGCACCTGAGACTCCAAGCTCTCCTATCATGGACTTAAACATAACCACTCCCTCTCCTACTACAAATCCTTTTCAAAGCGGAGATTTCACTAGCTTTCCCGAAGCTAAGAAATTGATGGGGAAAGTTGAGGCCATGGAAAGAACACTTAAAAACATCAAAAAGCATGAGGACATGATAGATGTCAACTCTTTAGCTCTCTTCCCAAATGCACGAGTTCCACCAAAATTTAAAATGCTGGTTATGGATAAGTTTAATGGTACCACATGTCCCAAAACTCACCTCAAGATGTATGTGGGTGCCACGAGACCTTTTGGTGTGGATGATGAGCTCCTTGCTTAGTTATTCCAACAAACCTTGGCCAGAGCTATTATTAAGTGGTTACTAGATCTTGACCAAAATCACAAGAAGATTAGGGATGACATATGTAACGCATTTTTCAAGCAATACCACTACAATATCAAGGTGCATGTCACCCGGCGAGATTTGGAAACCACCAAAAAAGGGCCAAGAGAATCCTTCACTGCGTTCCTTATAAGGTGGAGGACAAAAGCTGCACAAATGATGAATCGTCCATCTGAAGTAGAGCAAATTGACATCATCGTCAAAAACCTCCTCCTCTAATATCAGGCTCATATGTAAACTCAATACCTCCCCAATTTCAAAGCTCTCATTACCACCGCCACCAAGATCAAGGATTTCATTCAATTAGGATGAATCAAGGATGAATCCTCTAGGTATCACCAGAACACTAACTACACCACCAATACCACCCAAAGAGAGGGGGAGGTAAATGTTGTGTCCTGTCACCAGCCGATGAAATTAGAAAGGAGGACTTTCTCTGAGCTAGGCATGCCCCTTAGCGTCATTTATAAGAAAGCCTTAGAGGCTAATCTGGTTAAGCCTTTAGACCCACGACCTCCTCTAAACCCTTTGCCTATAGGTTATAATGCTAATGAGCACTGTGACTATCATTAAGGGCTGAGCCATAAAATTGATGCATGCAAGGCTCTAAAACTTAAAATTCAAGACCTCATTGATAGCAGAGACATCATTGCTCCTAGACCCAAAGTCTAGCACCATCATCAATCTTTTTCTAAACCATTGAGCTCACTCAACCATCTCTAGCCTCACCAAATAACTGGTATTTTGAAAAGAGTGCCACCACTGCTGTACCCCTATCCAAGTCTTCCGAGTCTATGTCTGAGTCACGTAAACTCTGAGTCACATAAACTCTAAGTCTTTTGAGTCTACTTTCTATTAAATCTTTCCTTTAAGTTGAGTTTGTCAAGTCTTACACTTTGGAGTCTGTATTTTGCCTTCTAAGTTTATCCTTTAATAAACTCATGATGGGACTTTTATCAGTAATAAAAGTTTGAACTTTCTTATTTGCTTTGATTTTTTTTGATTCATCTTTAAATGGGACATCTTAAAAAAAAAAAAAAAGAAAGAAAGAACAAAAAAAATGAAAAATACAAAAAAAAATAAAAAAAGGCAAAAGGATTAATTAATTATGGCACAAAGGAAAAGAATAAAAAATCACATACATTGCATTTGCACGACAGTAGTGGAAAGCTCATGAGCTATTTTGTACAAGACAAAGGCATGATAGGAATGCTCTAAGCATCATAGTTTACAAGATCCTGACCTACTAGAAGCCTGTCAAGGAGAAGCTACAGAGAATAAAGATGGAATAGATTGAAATGTATCATGACTAGCTGAATGCCATTGACGAAGAGAGAACTGATGCTTTGTACCAAATTTAGGGTCATCAAAGGAGACTAGTTGAGCACTTCAACTAGAAGGTGAGAGATAAGGGTTCGCAAGAAGGAAATCCAGTTCTGGGAGAAATCTAAGTCCTTATTCATGATCCAAGAGGAAATTCAAACTGAACTGGGTTGGACAGTACATGCTTAAGAAGATCCTATCCGACGGAGGCACTATCTTCATAAATGTGGATGAAAGCAAATTCTTCCATCCTGGCAACTTGGATCAGCTAGAACGATACATCATCCAAAGATGACATCTACATTTCATTTTTGTTTCTCATGCATATGTAATCAGAACTACATGGACCTAATCTCCTTAAAAGAAATGACTAACAGAAAGGTGATGCAAAGGATACGTAGGCAGCTCGTCTCGGGTGCGATCCAAATCATAATACAAAATATTTTATTTGCATTGCATTCTCATTTTCTTTGTGCGTAGTACATCATTCACTTAATTCTTTTGCCTAAACAAAAAAAAAAAGGAAGAATGCTCGTTAAGTTGAAAACTTGAAAGGGCGGCATAGGCAGAAATTAGAGCAAAAATAAAAGATGTCTCATTTAATGATGATCAAATCTTGCAAAATATAGACCCATCATAAAGATAGCCCTTTCATTGTTGTTTATAACTTATCATGTTTCGTGTAGTCCTATCAACTTGTAATTATTTCAAAAAAAAAAAAAAAGAAGGGCATGTCTGAAGTCATGGTTTAGCTAGTCCTTTTCTACCTCCTGAGATGCAAATCTCTCGTGTCCTTGTCAGAGTTAAAATCTGTCACAATTTCCTTTTTTTGAGTCACTACTACAACCTGTGGTATCACACTTCCAGTAGATCCCCGAGTCTCCTTCAAAGAATGAGTCAACCCCTTTGTTTGTGCTACAACCCTCTTATTATCAATGGGTCCTCATACAGTCTCTCTTTCCTTAGCTGCATCATCCTCTATTCCCCTCAGCAGGGTAGCCTAGTACTCTTTCTCAATTGGCCAAACCACTTTTATCAACCACCTGTCATATCTTTCTATGGTTCTAAGTGAGATTCTAAAATAAACAGCATGATAACTTGTCAGCCAGCCACCACCTGATAGTTTTGGCAATGGGAGCTGTATCTGTACAAACTCTAAGAAGAAAAAAAAAACTAGGGGCACATCTTGAGTCTACCTCATCTACCTTAAAACCCTTACCCCCTAGTGGAAAGTTATTAAAACCAAGCCCAACAGTCAAAACCACTCAATACCCATGGCCTCCAATCAAGAGAGATCCAATCCTTTACTATTAGCAGTGCTAAAAATGTGTCCTCCGAAGGCAAGCTGCAAGCAACCATTCTATTCAATCTCTGACTGAGTCTCAATAAAGTATGTGCAGACTGAAAAGCAGGGGCTACTACTCAAAAATAATCCATCAGCCACACTTAATCCAAAACCTAAAACTAGACACCTACAAAGCACCCAAAGCATAAAGGGTAAGAATAGACAAATTTTTCTCAATCCAGGAGATGCCAAACTCTAAGCTCTAGCATAGCCAGAGCTACCTCTAGATTGTAGTCGAGCCATAGCATTGAACTTCCCAAAGGTGGGACATGACTTCTCTTTAGCAGCACCAAAATAGAAAACACGGGCCACTAGATTTCAAAATCTGAAGTAACCCTTCGAACTCCTTGTAAAGCCACCATTGCAACTATTCCATACCAACCTTTATCGAGTTTTTCAGTCCACAAATGCATGGCTCCATGGACACAAAAGTTACATAAAAAAAAAATTTGCATTCACAATGTAAATGTGTGAATCCATCCTCATTCATCCATGTAATCATTCATTATAGGCATCACCACAAATCATGCATGGCATAAAAGTCAGGCAAAAGGTCCATGAATTTTGAAATGTGCATGCATCATCTATGCACCAACACCCATGCAATCATCTGCAATTATACCTCATCATGCATAAGCTGAGCCAATGGCCTCACTGACATCTCCTAAAAGCTGACCAGTACTTCCTCAAAGCTGACCGATACCTCTTAAAGCTGACTAATGCCTTTTTGAAGCTAAATGATACCTTTCCAGATCTTATCAATGAAGTGTGACTTTTAGAGTCCCTTTACTCCTAGCAAAGTTCCTTTGAGCCTTCTAAAAGACCCAACCTCTTACATTCAAAAGCCCAAGTATCTTTGGCATAACCAAAATCTTATTAGAATCTCTCAAGCCGACTCGCCATAAGCCGAGGCTCTCTTACCGAAATATTTTTAGAATCTCTTGAGCCAACTCGCCATAGGCCAAGGCTCTTCCATGTAAAAAAATATTTTTGAAATCTCTTAAGCTGACTCGCCAGAGGCCAACGCTCTTCCTTTACCAAAATCTTATCAAAATATTTCAAGCCAATTCACCATAAGCCGAGGCTCTTCCTCTACCAAAATCTTGTCAGAATGACTCGTTATAGGTTGAGGCTCTCTTTTCACTAAAATATCTTGTCCAAAATTCTCTTTCATCCATAAATGTCTAGAAACAATCACCTAGACATCTATGTGGTTCTTTTGCCATCTCTTTTATCCAAATCCATCAACTCCACCCATAAATATCTAAAAACAATCACCTAGACATCAATGTGGTTCCTTTTTCCATCTCTTTTATCAAAATCCATCAACTCCACCTATAAATATCTGGAAATGATCACCTAGACCTTAATGTGGTTCCTTTTTCCAACTCTTTTGTCTAAATCTATCAATTTCACCTATAAATGTCTAGAAATGATCACCTAGATATCTAAATGGTTTCACTTTCCATATCTTTTACCCAAATCTATCAGTTTCACCTATAAATGTTTAGAAACGATCACCTGGGCATCTATATGGTTCCACTTTCCACCTTTTTCTTACCTAAATTATCTTTACCTCTAACATTATGGCCAATCAGATAGCCTTGACTAAGATTTACCCAAATCTTTTTGACCTCCAACATTAAGGCCAAACAGATAATCTTGATTGAGATTTATCCTATATCATCTTTATCTCTAGCATTAAGGCCAAATAGATAGCCTTGATTGAGATTTACCCCAAATCATCTTTATCTCCAACATTAAGACCAAACAGATAGCCTTGATTGAGATTTACCCCAGATCATCTTTATCTCTAGCATTAAGGCCAAACATATAGCCTTGATTGAGATTTACCCTAAATCATCTTTATCTCTAGCATTAAGGCCAAATAGATAGCCTTGATTGAGATTTACCCCAAATCATCTTTATCTCCAAAATTGAGGCCAAACAGATAGCCTTGATTGAGATTTATCCCAGATCATCTTTACCTCTAACATTAAGGCCGGACAAATAGTCTTGATTCTTCTTTATCTCCAACATTAAGGTCGGACAGATAGCCTTGATTGAGATTTACCCCAAATCATCTTTATCTCTAACATTAAGGCTGGACAGATAGCCTTGATTGAAATTCACCAAACCTTCTTTATCTCTCACATTAAGGTTGGATAGATAACCTTGATTGAAATTCACCAAACATTCTTTGTCCTCTAACATTAAGGCCGGACAGATAGCCTTGATTGAAATTCACTAAACCTTTTTTATCTTCTAACATTAGGGCCAAACAGATAGCCTTAATTGAAATTCACTAAGACCATTCTCACATCCAATGTCAAGGCCGAACAGATAGCCATTGATAAATTCTCATTCATCCTAAAGGGCCTTCTCCCAAAGGACATGACAAGAACACACAAGCCCAGAGTCTGACATGGCACCTTTTCCCAATGTTCACAATCATCAGAATCACCTTTTATTCAAAGCTAGTTTTGATGAGGGGGCAACTGTGAACCCTCAATTTTTGCACCCTTATCATCCAACCGCAGCCTTAGCACTTACTAAGTTTAACACACTATGTGGAGCCATTACGGTGGTCCCACTAATCGGTTAGCTGGCAGGGGGTTTGGGGGCAATGTCCCCGAAAGAAAATTTTTTAGCCTTTAATTACATTGCCACCAGACGTCCAAATTTCCCAAACTCTATGCCAACAACCAATCTCTAAAAAAAAAAAAAAAGAAATCTCAAAAAATGTGCCAACATGACATGTGGCATGCACGCCTTGCTTGTGACATGCCGCATAACCCTGATAAGGCGCCACACAAGCTTGGTGCGGTGCCACACTAGGCTCTGCAACCTTTTGGCCGCTCGATGGGCCCCACCTCCGTAGAAAATGACCCTTTTACCCCTTTCAGTCTAATTTTCAGCCATTTCTAGCTCTACTCCTTGTGGTCTTTTCACATTTTCATTACTTAAACTACCCTCACCCACTTTTCCTATAAATACCCCCCTTCATCCTTCATTCCAACACACCTCTTGAATTTGAGTAGATTGCTTTCCTCAAATTCTTCTCGTCTTCTCCCTCAAATCACTCTCTAATTAATCAATTAATCTTTTTAATTAATTAATTACCTCACCCTAACCAAGTTAATTAATCTTTTTTAATTAACTAAAACTCTTTTTTAATTAATCACTAATTAATTAATTAATTAATCACTCTTTTTTTCAAAAATTATTCTTTTTTTAAAAATCAAATTAATTCTTTTTCTTAATCCACCCTTCGTCCAAATTAATTAATTAATTAATTATTTTAATTAATTAATCTATCAATCCATCCATTTCATCACATTAATTAGTTAATTAATCATTTTAATTAATTGATTAATCTCCTAATTAATCCAATCATCCGATCTCGATAAAATGGAATTTCGGTCCGGTAAAACCCTTCGCCCGTCAAAAGCAAAGGTATCAATCTTTTTCCCTTACTCTTAAAACACTCAAACCAAAATCAATATGATCAACTCTTAAACCCCTCCATTTAATCGTGGAATAAACTACGTGAGTTTTAATCCCCATTTAATGAGGTACATAGACACGTTTGGAATCTAAATCCAAACCTCAAATCTAAATCTTTATCAATCTCTTTTTCCCTTTTTAATCTGTGGATATTTTATTTTAATTTTCTCCTTGCATTCATGTCATATTCATGCATCTTATTTACAATTATCATCTTATAATATATGTCATTCATGAAATCAATTTTTCAAAGTCAAATTAAACTTAAAAGCCAAATTTTGATTATTTAAAATTAAAAACCTAGTCCCCAAACTTAACCTGGTTTGAGGCTAGTGATTTTATCCATGAGCAAATTAATTAAAAATTAATGAATTGGAGTCAATTTGGATTTTTCCTTAATATTTTCCCAACTAAATAAAATTAAGGTGATGACTTCTAAAATCATTTTCAAAATCAACCAATCTGAACCTGAGGGTTCCATCATGAGTCTAAATCCGAATGAGCATGCCGATTCCCTGAAGTGGACTGGCCTGATGCTCGAGCGAGGCCTCACAAATCCAAATCCCAATCAATCTTCTTTTCCCTTTTTAATTAATGTAATTTGTGAATATTTATTTTAATTGTTTTACCAATCCCCTATACACCAGGCATTCATGTTATGCCACATTCATGTATTTTCTTTAATATCATCTTATAAATGTCATTAATGAAATCAATTCTTCTATAGTCAAATTAAACTTAAGAGTCAAATTTAGATTATTTAAAACTAAAAACCTAGTCCCTAAACTCAACCTGGTTCAAGACTAGTAATTTCATCTTTGGGTAATTAATTAAAAATTAATGAATTGGAGTCACAATTGGGTTTTTCCTTAATTTTTCCATTTAAAAATAAATTAGGATGGCAACTCCCAAAATCATTTTCAAAATCAACCAAATCTAAACCCAAGGGTTCCATTGTGAGTCTAAACCCGAATGAACATTTTGATTCCCTCTAGCGGATCAGGCCGGTGCTCGGCCGAGGCCTCACATAAGTATATGATAGAGAGAGAGAGAGAGGTGTATTGTCTCCTCTATAAAGGAAAATCACAAAAAGATATAATTTTCCTTTAAGGTATGATTTTGGGCTTGTTTGCTAATGGGCCTCAAGTAATATCTTCACATTTTCCCTAATGTGAATGGTGTTTTTAAATATCAAACTTACTTCTTGTCATCTTACCTATTAAATAATTGGACAATGTTCATGTTTGTGTTTCAATTATTATTAAATGTGTTATGTTCCTATTGACCTAAATTTTGTTGTATTTGCTGACACAATACAATCATGAATTGCCACCTCTACATGTGTGTTTCTTGGAAATAAAAATAGGCCATTATAGACTGATGGTATAAGCTCTCATAGGGATGTAGAAATGGATTGCCAATTTTTGTTCTTACAACTAGAATTTTAGAACTTGTTTATATAGCATAATAAATGTGATAGAATTAAGATGCAATGGAATGGTGAATATAAATTCTATTGTACTTGCATCTTAACTAACACGAACATGAATTGCCACCTCTACATGTGTGTATTTCTTGGCAATAAAACTAGGCCATTATGGATTGATGCTATAAGCTATCATAGGGATGTAGAAATGGATTACCAATATTTGATCTTACAACTATGATTTTAGTACTTGTTTATGTAGCATAATAAATGTGATGGAATTAAGATGCAGTCGAATGGTGAATATAACACTTGTTTCGGTTCGTTCTATTATTTACTTCATTATAGTTTTTGCCAAGCATGGACATGTTTTAACATCTTGTATTCCCATTTAACTTAGATTTATTAGGTATAACTTGTTGCATGGTGTTGGCTTATTGTTAATGAATTTTATTTCTTCTACAAGCAGAGGAAGATCAGGATGATGTAGAGGAGAGATGGGATCCAGATTTTGACATGGATGTTTATGATGAACGGTATTTTATTTTATCCCCTTATCCTCAACTGTCCTCAAAAAGTTAGTAAGAAAATTCCCCCATTATTTCTGTTTGCTATCTTCTAGCTTGTCCTTTATACAGCAAGCCTTTACTAAGCAAAGTGAAGAGAGAGATAATTAAGGCGAAGCCAAAATATCTTGTATGATCTATTTATCACTTTTTCGCAATGTTCTAAAAGAATATAGAAGATATGTTGCTTTGTATATATACTCTTTAGAATTTGTCCCACTTTAATTTAGTGGTCTTATCTTAGACCATTGCTCTTTTCACCTTTACCATGCCCAACTAGTCAAGCCATTTTTGCATAGATATGATAAACATTATTATATTTCTTTGAAATGATAAAAATCTCATTTTTTTTATTAAAAGAAAATTTAGAAAGGGTGCAACCACATGCTTGCTGACATATTTTTCTTGACATTTTGGTTTTTGTTCTTTAATGTAGAATTATAATAGTAATTACGATGGAATTCACTGTAATCAATTCAGTGTATCTCACTCACTCAAATATTGCACCAATAGTCAACTAGAACTCTGTTTCTACTGCTTCCGAAGTACAAAACCTTCTCATTATCTTCTTTTTCTGTCTCTTTCAAAAGGTCCTACCCTTACCTCCAGACCCTTACTTATATTTTTATGAATATTGGAAACTACAATATGACCAACATACTTGTATGGAGCATCAGATATTTATAGCACATTTGGAATAAATGAATTAGAAATATCGAATTCATTTATAAATGAATTCAAATTTGAAATGATACAACTTAAAAATTTGAAATTCAATTGAATTTCATATGTTTATTTTTGGAATAAATCTATAATACCATCAATGTAATAAAATTTATTGCAAAATAGAACAACTAAAAAATAATTATACCTCATTTATTGTTAATATTTGATTTACAAGATAAAATAAAATAATTAGTTGAGAGAGAAACAAATAAGACAAAATAAAAAGAGAAAAATATTAGAAAGAGAGTGAAAGTGAGAGGAGAGAGAAAGAATAAAGAAAAGAAAAAGTAAAGAGGTATTTTTATGCCTAATATTTGTGTTGTTAGTTTTGTGGAATTCATTTGGAAATTCTACCAATTTAATAAAATTTTCTCTAATTAAGTTTTGATTCTATGGATTTGAATTCATATAATTAAAATGAAAATTTCAAAATTCCAATAAAAAAAATTTTAAAACAAGGAATTTGAAATGAATTCTACAAAATTTTGTGGAATTCATTTGTGCCAAATGAGGTGATAAGATTAAAGGATAGGATATACAAGGTAGGAGGTTAAGTTATAATCATAGGCAAGCTTGTGATTTGAGAATCAGTCAAGCAATAACCTAGAGAAAGATTATTTTACCATTGAACTGTAAGCTGTTAGAAGTGACCCTTCTACAGAAGCATCCAAACCAGGCTAATCACTCTTCTTTGCTGTGAAAACCTATTTTGTTAGCCATGCAAAATAAGTTATTTACCTATATTCTTAATTGCTACTTTTAAGGTTTATTTTTTTTAAAATCAAACTTACAGGGTGGGTGAGTGTTGTATATGTTCACTCTTATGGATTGCAAACACACAACCAACCCCCCTATAGAAGACACTCTTTAAATGTCAAACATTATTAATGCCATGTACCCTGTATCATACTATTTTTTGACATTTCATTGTACCATTTGCGTCTGTGTTAGTAAATGTTAGATCACTGCATTATTCTAATTGGTAGTTCACTCTTTTAATAATTTCTAGTTCTGTATACATCAGGAGAGTCAGAATATATATATATATATATATATATATATATATATATATATATATATATATATATATATATATATATATATATATATATATATATATATATATATATAAACTGAACACAAGTAATTTCTACTACAAGTTCATGTTGACAAATTCTTGCACAAGGTCCTCACATAAATTACATTTCACAATTATCGAGTCTCTTTCTTTTTTTGCATCTAAAAGTGCAGCCTTAAGGGCTTTAATTCTTGAAGCCAGTCTTAATGTATTAGCAGACATAGCAGCAGATGGATAAGAGATGCTAGCTTAGTCTCCAACCTAGAAACAAGAAAAAGAAAAAGAAGCAGCTTTTGATCAGATAAAGACTTAACCACTAGTGTCTCAAATCCCATTTTGAAGAGAAGCTCACCATTGGAGCCTTAAATCTGCCACTCTTAAATTTGTCACCCATGCAAAATGACTACAACCCTTAACTCAAGGTACAAGAGACCTAATATTAGTAGTGGCCAAAAGAAAAAATAAATAAAATGATACAAAATTAGAAAGAAAAACTAAAGATTGAGTGCACTTACTACAATTTTACAGCTATAATAATGACTTCCTATGGTTTTTTGAGAATTGGAAATTTGGAACTTAATGCACTATTCATAAGTAGGACAAATGTACACTGAATTCTTGAAAGGAAAGAAAAAAGTTACCTCACAACTAGATTTGTCAAACACATCATAAGAAAACATATTCATGAGGAAAGGTTGTTACTTTAGAATACCAATCTTTGTCTTTAATAAATTTTAAATGAGCAGCCGAAGCCTTTTTTATGTCATCAAACTTGCAATACACAACATTGGGAATTCCGCTAACTTCAGCCTTGCAACTTTCCCAATTTTCATAAAAGCCAGGCACTCGAACAACAAAGACTACGTATGTTTTCGTTTTCCCCATCTTAAAAGAGAACAAAGAAAGTCACATTATCATAATCAAATCCCTAATTTGGCTCTGCATAATCGAATGCCATAAATAAGGTTTTTAATTTCCTTTTCAAATTTGAAGCAGGTTAGAAAATCTTGCCCATTGTATACCCATTTTGTCATAAATAAAAGGAAAGGAGAACATAGGCTTTGTCCTAGATATACAAATATATTCTACCATGTGTAGCTACATGCCTTCAATCACACCCAAAATCTTAACATTCTCAAAGCTTACTTCTATATAGGTGAATATGAATATTAGCTCTTTTTTTATTTGAGCCTTTGTCTTGGCTAGTTATCATATATTGGTAATTAGAAAAAGTATTTTTATCAGAGATACAGAAGTCATATAGGTATACTTGCTTCAACTAAATCTTAACTAATCTAAAATATGTAAAGAGTAATTTGTATTTAAAAAAATGCAAACATTAAAACAATATCAAAGCTCCAGCAAGAGATACCTAAGGGGGAAAAAAGAATAATTGATATAAAATTTAATTTCTATCAAAGATACATAAGTCATGTACGTACATTTGCTTCTGCTAAGTCTTAGTTAATCTAAAATATATAAAGAGTAATTCCCATTAAAAAGATGCAAACATTAAACTAGTATCAAAGCTATAGCAAGAGATACCTAAGTGGGGGGAAAATAATTGATATAAAATTTAAAATTTATGACCACCAGTTTTTGTAAATTTCGTGTCTCTCTTTGTCATATAAAAATACTAAACTTATATATTTGCAATGTCTCACTTCAACAATTTGCTTAGACATTCCTAAACATGCTATGGTGGCATCTGTTTGGAGGGGAAATATATGGGTTATACCATAGCAACAATCTTCTCACAATTGCAAGTGCTTGATAGTGGCTAAAGAAGAAAGGTACTAGGGTGGGGTGTGTAAAGCTATACCTAAACATAGTTTCATTTGTTGGTTGGCTATCCATAAAAAGTTGCATACTAAGTCTAAGTTATATAGGTGGAAAATAATTGCAAATATGAGTCCTACAAGCTTCTGCCATTAGCAGAGGTGGGTTGGTTTGGTAGAGAGAACAACCAATCACAAAACTCACACTCATTTCTAATTCCTCCAAAATCATGAATGAATCCTACCCCAGACCGGCAGCAACACAAAAACAGCCTAATACAAATCAAAGAATGAAAGAATACAACAAAATCACAAAACAAAACAAATTTATACAGTGCGAGCCCCTTAACAACCCAACAAGCACAACTAGTAAAGATCAATTGCAGTAAGAGATTCAAGCCCTAGCATTTTAATTCCACCAAAATCAATTCACAAAATCATTATTTCAAACCCACAACAGAAATAGACATTTACTTGATTTTAAATTAAAAAATAAATTAAATTTACACAACAGAACCCCATAGCCAAACTCAAGTAAAGTTGTCATCATGATTCTAGTGCTCATTTGCTTATCAAGGAAAATGAGATATTAATTACCAAAAAAAAAACCTGCATTTGAAGATTCAAATTTTTATGGAAATTCAGGATGTATCAAATGATTCTACTTTTTGAAATGCTACAAATGCTCATCACATATTCTACCTATTTCATATTTGAACAACAGCAATCTGGCCACATTTATAACCACAAAACTCATCATATTAATACCCGACAAGCTTTCATAAAAAATCTACAATTCTAATATTGAGAATCAAAGCAAACACATTAACTTGAATTTTTTTAAAATCTTAAACTCTATTAAATTTCGCTGAACCATGTAAAATTTTTAGTTTGGTTTGTTTGAATTAATTTTTAATTATTTTTTTTTTATAAATTTAGCTCTTATTAAGACTCCAATTATAATTTATTCTTATTTTTTAATGTTTATTATGTATGGAATAATATTCTTAAAACATTTTCATACATGTACATTGCTGAAGCTTAACTAAAATTTAATTTATTTAATTATCCAAATGCTTAAATAGATATAAATAAACCTCTACTAATAGCTTTGAAAATTAATTTATTATAATATATCCATTTATTTTTTTTCTATCAATTTGGCTTATAAAATTCCTATAAAATTTTTATTTTATTGAATCTGCATTAATTTCCATGAATTAAAGGATGCCATAGAACATACACTTCGAATAAGAGAGATTGAATGAAATATTGACGCTTTAATTACTTGACAATATTTTTATACTGAAAAAGATTTGTAACTCAATTGTGTTGGATTTGAGTGGCTCAAATTGTGGTTATAAAGAAAAGTAGTAAAAAATAAATGTTTTTTAATGTAATAATTAATCACTACAAAAATCTAACAATTTATTGATGGAAATTAGTGATGGACAGAAATCCGTAACTGAATACTGACAGAATACTAACGGAACACTTTTCAGCAACGTTCGTCTCTTTACTAACCATTTACTAACGAAAGCAAGATTACTGATAGAATTATGGATGGAATATACTGACGGATAGCGACTAAATTTTACCGACAATTTAGTGACCAACTACAGATGAAAAAGGATACGCGAAAATATTTTAGCAACAATTAAGACATTTAGTGATGGATTATTGACAAAATTATTTGCTGCAGTAGGCATTCCATCAATAATCTGTTAGTAAATTTGACCAGATATTGATGGAATACCAATTATAAAAAATAGAGACAGAAGATTTTGGCAAGAATCAAAATATTTACTGACGGATTACTAATGGAATGTCATGTGACAATAGGCTTTTGTTAGTAATCCGTTAGTAAATTGTAAATAATGCTGATGGAATATCGATATACCTAACCACATGTGAGGTAAAGATCCTTGCGTAGGTCCAACAGTACTAATTGCTCGTTACACCACCAAAATGATAAGGGATTTGTTGTGGGGTGGAATGTTTTCGCTATCTCCCAAATACTCAAAGAGAGTTGTCGAGCCAATGCTACTCACTATCCAAAAGTTTTTCTAAAGCTAAGGTTTAGGCAAGGAGCCTTTATTATGCAAAGTGATGCATGAAAGTCAAATTATACTTAATAAGCCAAATAGAGATTATTTGGGAAAAATTTTTTCTTAACCAAACAGTAATCCTCTTATTTTCCTTTTTATTTTAAAAAAGGTGGCAAATAGTCCCCAGCGGAGTTGCCAGCTATGAGGCCTCACTTGAGCACATGCCCGGTTCACTAGAGGGAATCGGGATGCTCATTCAGGTTTAGACTCATGATAGAACCCTCGGGTTCGGATTGTTTGATTTTGAAAATGATTTTAGGAGTCGCCACCTTAATTTTATTTAGTTGGGGAAATATTAAGGAAAAACCCAAATTGATTCCAATTCATTAATTTTTAATTAATTTGTCCATGGATGACATCACTAGCCTCAAACTAGGTTGAGCTCGGGGATTAGGTTTTTGGTTTTAAATAATCAAAATTTGGCTCTTAAGTTTAATTTGACTTTGAAAAATTGATTTCATGAATGACAAATATTATAAAATGATAATTATAAATAAGATGCATGAATATGACATGAGTGCAAGGAGAAAAGTAAAATAAAATATCCATATATTAAAAAGGGAAAAAGAGATTGATAGAGATTTGGATTTAAGGTTTGGACTTAGATTCCAAACATGCCTACATACTCCATTGAATAGGGATCAAAACCCATATAGTTCATTCCACGATTAAGTAGAGGGGTTTAGGAGTTGATCAGATTGATTTTGGTTTGGGTGTTTTGAGAGTGAGGGAAAAAAGTTGATACCTTTGCTTTTGATGGGCGAAGGGTTTTACTAAACCGAAATTCCATTTTATCAGGACTGAATGATTGGATTGATTGGGAGATTAGTTAATTAATTAAAATATTGATTAACTAATTAATGTAATGAAATGGATGGATTGATGGACTAATTAATTAAAATGATTAATTAATTAATTTGGATGAAGGGTGGATTAAGAAAAAGGATTAATTTGATTTTGAAAAAAGGAATAATTTTTGAAGAAAAAGAGTGATTAATTAATTAATTAAAAAGATTAATTAATTAATTAATTGAGTGATTAATTAAAAAAGAGTTTTAGTTAATTAAAAAGATTAATTAACTTAGTTAAGGTGAGGTAATTAATTAATTAAAAAGATTAATTAATTAATTAGAGAGTGATTGGAGGGAGAAGAAGAGAGGAATTTGAGGATAACAATGTACTCAAATTCAAAAGGTATGTAGAAATGAGAAGTGGAGGGGGGTATTTATAGGAAAAGTGGGCAAGGGTAGTTTAGATAATGAAAATGTGAAAAGACCATGAGCGGTAGGGCTAGAAATGGCTGAAAATTGGACTGAAAGGGGTAAAAGAGTTATTTTCTGCATAGATGGGGCCCACAGGGGGTCAGACGGTTGCAAAACCCGCACAAGTGTTAGGTTATTGTAGCATGCGGCAAAGAGGGCATGTGGCACTGTATAGTTCTGACGTAGTGCTGCACCCTTGCTGTGTAGCATGCCAAGTGGCGTTGGCACATTTTTTGAGATCTTTTTTTTTTTTAGAGATTAGTTGTTAGTATGGAGTTTGGGAAATTTGGATGTCTGGTGGCAATATAATTGAAGGCCAAAAAAATTTTCTTTTGGGAGCGCTGTCCCCAAACCCCTGCCCGCTAACTTGTTAGTGGGACCACCGTAATAGCTCCACATAACGTGTTAAACTCAGCAAGTGCTAAGGGTGCGTTTAGATAAGAAGGATGCAAAATTGAGAGTTCATAAAGATTTTAAGGCTATTATGGATGATCTCTTATCCATACTCTTTGTAATGGGAATTTGGAGGGAGAAAGTTATAAATATCCCCTCCAAAGACTCTTATAATGATCTAACAACCTTCCATTAAGCCAAACTCTTGCTATTTTTTTTTCTCAAAGCCTTAACTCTTCATTTGCATTCATTTGGTTATTATAGAGCATTCATTACTCAAAGGGTTGAGTGTTAGCCTTTAAAACACAATGTATTGGGTTGAGAGTGAGCCAATGGAAAACTCTTGTGTAGGTTTAAATGTGAGCCTAGAAGGAAACACTTGTAAGGGTTGTGTGTTAGCCATTAGAACACATTATGAGTTGGGAGTGAGCTTGAAACTCCATTGTAATTGTCTAGTGATGATAGAGCACCTAATTGAGATTGGAGAATGGACATAGGGTTTATTAACACTTGAATCATTATAAAATTGGTTGTGTCTATTTTCTTTTCCTATCTCTTTCCATCTGAATTTTAATTTCCTACCAATTCAACCCATCTTCTTGGTGCACAAGGGGAAATAGGTGGTATCAAGCTTAATTGTATGAGAAAAGATCAAAGTGGCTAATAAAGGGATGCATCATCTAAAGCCACACTTTGATGGTATCGATTATACTTATTGGAAGTATTGAATGGAGATGTATCTTGATAGTGATTTTATAGATGTATGGGATTGCATAATTAAATAATAGAAGCCTCCAACAAGAATAGTTGATGGTGTTGAAGAACTAATTCCTAGAAAGGAATGGGTTGATGCTCAAAGAAAAGCTAATGGCAAAAACAAAAGAGCAATGGCAATTATCCTTAGTTCTTTTTCAAGAGAAGAATGTGGTATAATTCAACATTATTCAAGTGCTTTTAGCATTTGGAAAGCTCTAGAGAACTACCATAAAAGAACCAAGCAAGTTAAAGCTAAGAAGATTTAATTACTTACAACTGAGTATGAGCTTTTTAAGATGAAACCCTATGAAAGCATCTCTGACATAACAAATAGGCTCTTAGCCATTGTGACCAACATAAAGAAATTAGGTAAAGTATACAGCTTAGTTGATTTTAATAATAAGATTCTCAAAGCGCTTCCAAAGAAAGATTATAGAGTTAGAGTGGCTAATATTAAAGAAGCCAATGAGGATCTTAGAAAGGCTGCTACTGATGTTCTCATTAGTAAACTTCTCACCAAAGAGATATCTCTAGTGATAGATAGAGAAAAAAGAATAATAAGAAAAAAAGAAAAAGAAGTTACTTGCTCTCAAATCCTCCCTTATAAACAAATATGAAAGTGAGAGCTTAAATGAATTATTAGAATACTAGCATTAGTTGCATGCTTTATAGGTCATATATATCCTTGTATGCATTTATTAGTTTATTATAGATGAAGATGATCAAGAGTAAGGGAGGATGATGCAACTTGGAGGTAGTGACTAGCTGTGTCGCCCCAGGAAGCACTATTAGAAATTTGCTAGAGCCTACTGGCTTTGTTGACTTCTTAGAAGTCAAGACATTTGATCATGCCAATATGAACTTGATCAAGGTTTTAGCGGAGAAGTGGTGGGATACCACCAATATGTTCCATTTTGTAGCCGACTTGTATATATTTGGGGATCTTGTTTTGGTTCTTTGACCTTTGAAATGTTCGATGACTAAATGGAGGTCCTTACTTTTGAGCAGACTCAGGACCTGTTTGGCTTTGCTCATTCTAGGGACAGTATCCATGTCAAATGCACTTTTTAAAATAGTAAGCTAGAGTGGTTTGCAACTACGACCAATTTTACTACTGATGAGTTTGTTGCTCGGCTATACCTATTGGTCATTTTGAGTTATACCTTTACCCATATCATGATGGACATAGTCGATCTGAATATCTCAACAAGTCTGATCCATAAAAACAGGTGGAAGGAGTATGACTAGGGTGGTATGATCCTAAGCACCATGTATTGGGATATGTAGATTTATTTCGAGGGCATATTTTGTCCATTGGTGGCATGCTTCCTATCTAGGAGGAAACTACCATGTGCATCCAATTATGCCAATTGTTATTTTTATAGGTATTTTGTTATAGAATTCTAACAGCTATATGTTGTAGGTCTAGGCTTATGAGTCCTTCCCTTTTATTGCCCGTCGGCTAATGACACTTGTGAATCCTTAATTTTGTACCCTCATCATCCGATCACAGCCTAACACCTACTAAGTTTAGTGCGCTATGCAGAGCTGTTACGGTGATCCCATAGTGCCCCTGAAAGAAAATTTTAGCTTTCAAGTAATTGCTATACGGATACCTAATTTTCTAATACAAACCAACAATTAATCTCTTAAAAAAAAAAAAAAAAAAGCCTGCCATGTCAGCTATCACTAGAATAGCTGGCAGCTAGCCATTGAGAACACCGGCAGCTGGTCCCCCCTTTTGCCCTCCAAAATTCTGATTTTGCCCTCTAGTATGATTTTTCCAGCATTTCCAGCCCTATCCTTCCTTATCTTTTCACTTTTCCTCTTCCCAAATTACTCTCACCCTATTTTCCTATAAATACCCCTTCCCTTTCTTCATTTCACTCACCCCTTGAGCACTTATAAATTGGCTATCCATTTGCTCATTTTCTTCTTTTTCCTTCAACCACTCTCTAATTAATTAATTAACCTTTTTAATTAACTATATTTTTTTTAAATTAATCGCTCAATTAATTAATTAATTAATCTTTTTAATTAATTAATTAATCACTTTTTCTCAAAATCAAATTAATCCATTTTTTTTTAAATCTACCCTTCATCCAAATTAATATTAATCATTTTAATTAATTAATCCATCCATCCATTTCAACACATTAATTAGTTAATTAATCATTTTAATTAATGAATTAATCCCCCAATCAATCCAATCACCCGGTCCAATAAAATGGAATTTTGGTCCGATAAAACTCTTTGCTTGCCAAAAGCCAGGGTATCAGCCTTTTCCTCTTACCTATAAATGCAAATCAAATTAATCAATCCAATCAACCCCCCAAACCCCTTTACTTAATTGTAGAACGAACTACGTAGGTTTTGATCCCCATTTAATGGGGTACATAGGTTTGTTTAGAATTTAAATCTAAACCTCAAATCTAATTCCAAATTAATTCCATTTTCCATTGCAATTATCCATTTTTATACTTTTTGTAAATTTGAATAATTATTTGTTTGATTACTTTAGAGTCAATGAGTGATTCTATGGTTTTCCTAAAATCCATAAGGACTAAAAGGAATACTCTCCTTGGATTATGGATATTTATTTGCTTTATTTCTTAAATTCTCTCATAACTATGCCATGCTCATCCATTTTAATTATTATCTTATAAACGCAATTCATGAAACAAATTTTTTAAGTCAAATTAAACTTAAAAGCCAAATAGTGATTATTTAACAAAAACTTTATTCCTAAGCTCAACATAGTTCGAAACTAATAATTTTATCCTTGGGTAAATTAATTAACTAAAATTAATGAATTAGAGTCACGAATGGATTTTTTCTTAATTTTCCTATTTTAGAAATTAAATTAAGGTGGCGACTCTTGAAATCTTTTTTCAAAACTACAAATCAATTTTCTAAGCGATAGCTACTCTAATAATGAGTACCAAAGTTCATTTTATAACCTCTTTAAAAATCACTTACCTTTCCTCGAGGTAATTTTCTCGAGCAAGGGAGGGGCATTCGGTTGAGGTCTCATAGTTGGTAACTTTACTGGGGACTGGTTGCCATCTTTTTTTTAAAATAAAAAGGAAAATAAGAGGATTACTATTTGGTTAAGGAAAATTTTTTCCAAAATAATCTCCATTTGGCTTATTAAGTATAATTTGACTTTTATTCGCCACTTTGTATAATAAAGGCTCCTTGCCTAACCTTATCTTTAGGAAAACTTTTAGATGGTGAGTAGTGTTGACTTAACAACTCTCTTTGAGTATTTTGGGAGATACATCAAGCATTCCACCCTACGATGAATCCCCAATCATTTCAGTGGTGTAACAAGCAATTAGTACCATTGGACCTACGCAAGGCTTCTTGCCTCACATGTGGTTAAGTATATCGATGCTCTAGTAGGATAGGGATCCAAAATTAACCCACCCTTCACCCTTGTGCATGTAGTCGCTCTAGTGTTGACCCTAAGTTCCATGTACCATAATAATGGAGATATTCGTGCATATACTCATGAAAACCTTTTTTGACATGCATCAAAACATTACCATGTGTACATAACATGAATGACTTGACAATAAACCAACCATATGGAGTGAATCCTTTTCCCAACATACTGTTATAGTCATCCCAATTCTATATTCTTACCCATTTCCTTATCTTTTTTTTTTTATTTTTTTTTGTTTCAAAGGTACCAATGCCCAACACCTCTAACTTCAACCAAGACGCCATAAGTAGGGGTGTCAAAATAAGTCATGACATGCTAATCTGATTCGCCAAACATGAAAAATTTCTATGTTAGGATTGAGGCTTAGTGGATTCATGTTATAATTGGGTTGACCCATTTATAACATTGTTTAAAATGAGTCGTGCAAAGGGTTGACCCGCTAACCCATCACAATCCATTTAATTTCATGTGCCATGTTGGGTTGTGTCAACTCAATCCAACCTATTTATAATGCATGTATTTTTTAGAAATATTAAGGGTTAAAATAATCATTTACTTTGCTAACCAATTTAACCTTAGGGTTTTCTTTTTCTATGATTTCTCTTTTGTTAGTAACATATTAGTAGTCACTTAATAGATTTTTGCCCATCCCTTCTCTGAGTACTGAGTTATATCATTTCATTTTTTCTTTACTTTCTTCTTCTTCAAATCGATACAACACTTCCTCTCATTTCTTGCTTGAATAAGATTTAAAAGGAAAAAGGTTAGTTATGTTCTTTTTATTTTTTGATCTATATGTTTTGTGCTATACTTTCATAATTTTTTGATTGATGATCTATTTCTTTTGATTTTTTGGTGCTTTATTTGTTTATTTTTTATTTTATAATATAAGTTTTTGATTCTTATGTTCGATTTTGTACTAGTATGTTAAAAGATGAATAATTTCTTGCTTCTATTCGTGGTTGACTCACTTTTGTTCGTGGATGTCATATAATTTTTGTTCATTAATGGACATACCATAGGT
This sequence comes from Reutealis trisperma, assembly GCA_947687605.1. Classification (NCBI taxonomy): domain Eukaryota; kingdom Viridiplantae; phylum Streptophyta; class Magnoliopsida; order Malpighiales; family Euphorbiaceae; genus Reutealis; species Reutealis trisperma. Next base: position 142,929 of record CANTUT010000952.1, read on the forward strand.
CTTATAGAGGTTGAATGACTTGGTTTTTTGCTAGGCATAACAGTGTTTTGTACGTTTTGATCCTATTATGCTGGTTTTCGAATCGAAGTTTCACCTAGTAAAATAGTTCTTTATTACTAACTCACCATAAATTTGTTGTAGAAAACTAATTGGTTTCTACAACTACCTATATTAGACACTTCCTTGGCAAATGTATGTCTATTTACTTTAACAGAACCAGTAGAAGCATCATGTTTTCTTGTTCTCATTTCTGTTTTTGACTTCTCATATTCCTCTTTCATCTTTCTCTTATATTCTTCTTTTGCTTCGTCCAATGAGTAAATAGCAAATGTAGTAGCAGTCACAGTAGCTGCAAAGTCATTGTCCTTGAACTTATAATCCTAACTCATCTGCCTAAAAAACTGCTTCTCAAACTAGTTGTGCCTCTTGTTATCTGCAAAATTCTAGCAATTAACCTTTTCTTCACCATTTCTTTAATCATTTGTTTTGTTTTATGAATAAATACATGTCATCATTTCTAATTTTAAATTTCAATATAGTAATATCAAGAGACTTATTTTATTATTAGCCTACGATTGGAGTTCAAATAAGCTTGCTTTGATTTGAAATACCATTTCATTTTTTTTTTTGTGAAAAAATTTCTAAAGATGATTGATGTAATGAAGAGGATTTTTCCTTCCAATTATAAATTAAGCTTTGCTAATTAAATCTTGAGTAAGAATTTGATAAAATTCAATAAACTACTTAAAAGAATATTTAATCTGTTAAAAATAAAAAAGGAAAAGATTGGAGCTTGGTACCCCTTTTGCTTTAGTAAATACTCCATGCATTAAAATAAATTATTTTGTGTTGGGTTGTGACAGAAATTAAAATAAAAAGCCTTGGAAATAAGAACTATAGATATGAAAAAGAGATCACTGGCGTAGGCAAAGATGAAATTAATATGCTTTGCAATTTGTGTGAAGCATATTTAGGCTTTTGAAGGAAGCAAAGTATCTTTCATTTTTCTACCAAATTGTCAAGTTATTTGCATTTCTAATTAAATCCTCTTCCTCTCTAAATTTAAACAAAATAAAATAAAAATTGTATTTGTTTATATTCTGTCAGCTTTTTATTTGTCAAGAAGAGGAAAAAATTGCTTCTTTCTATAACTTCTATTGGCCATAATATATATATATATATATATATATATATATATATATATATATATTATGTTATAATAATTTTTATTATAAATTCTATTTTTCATTCTCTAAAATTTATAATTTCTCCTTTGTATTTTTTAATTTAAATTGATGCTTATTTGATTCATTTGGGCAGATGACTAGCACTGAAATTGATTCTATTGAGGTTGACAAGGAGACAGTTAACCTAGAAGAAGATGATGAAATTGCAGAGTTGGAAGATGTTGTAGTTGGAATTGAAGGAAAGAAGGTAAAGAGGTCAAGGATGAGTACTTCGATTGTGTAGAAGTTTTTGGAACTTATGGAAGGGAAGAATAAGAAAAGAACTACAAAATGCTAAGCTTGTGGAAAGATGTATGCAGCTGATAGTAAGTATAGGATAGGTAACATGAAACACCACATACCTAGTTATCCTAGAAGAGATACTAGAGATGTAGGTCAGGCTTTAATATCTCAAACTAATGGGTCTATTGTAAATGTGAAGTTTAATGTTGATGAGTTTAGGGAATTGGTTGCTATGTGTGTCATTATGCACGATCTACCATTTTAGTTCATTGAGTGGATAGGAATGAGAAATTTATTGTACTATTTAAGACCTGGTTTGCATCTTATATCAAGAAATACTTGTAAGGCAAATTGTATGAAAATATTTAATAGGGAAAAGATTAGGATAAAATCTATGTTAGAGTCAACATTAGGGAGGATATCCTTAACTTTTGATTATTGGTCTTTTGTTACTACTGATGGTTATATTTGCTTAACTAGGCACTTTATTAATAAGGATTGGCAATTGCAAAAGAGAAATTTAAACTTTTGTTATATGCTTCCTTCTCATAGTGGGGTAGCTTTGTGTGAAAAAATTCACAATTTCTTATGTGGTTGGCAAATTGATGATAGAATCTTTTCTATTACTTTAGATAATGCAACTGCAAATGATGTGTGTGCTAATTTGTTAAAAAAAGATTTAGTTGCTAAGGGGGCTTGTGAAATAAGGAGACTTTTTTCATATGAGATGTTCTACTCATATATTGAAATTGATAATGCAAGATGGCTTAAAAGAGATTAATAATTCCATTTTAAAAATTAGGGAAAGGATTAAGTATGTATAGGGTTCTCAAGCTAGAAAATTAAATTTTGGAGTGTGTTGGTCTTTATGCACTAGATTCAAAAAAAGGTCTAAGAAAATATGTTCCTACAAGGTGGAATTCCACATATTTGATGCTTGAGAGTGCTTTGTTTTATCAAAATGCTTTTATGCATCTTCAAATGAGTGATTCTAATTTAAAGCATTGCCCATTCTTTGATGAGTGGGCTAAGGTTCAAAAGATTTGCAAGTTCTTACAAGTGTTTAATGGTATATCTTGTCTCTTTTGTGGCATTAAATACCCAACAGCAAATCTATTTTTTCCTTTAGTGTTTATTGCTCATTTAACTTTGAAAGAAAGTATGTCTAGCCAAGATGTGTACATGAAAACAATGGGAAAGAAGATGTTTGTGAAATTTCAAAAGTATTGGGCTGAATATAGCAGAATATTGGTTATTGCTGTGATTTTAGATCCTAGGTACAAACTAAGTCTTGTTGGTGTTACAATAAGCTCTATGGTGAAGAGGGGTTAGTTGAGGCTATGAAAGTTAAAAATGACTTGCTCTTCTTATGTTATGAGTATGTTAATGCTAGAAATTTGATTGGTGAGACAAGTAAATGGAAGTTTAGGGGTCAAATTAATGCAAAAAATGGAGTTTGATGTAGCTTCTTCAATTAAAGATATATTACAGGTGCCTTTTATATTGTTCCATATTTATTTATTTATTTTAGTTATTTAAATCTAAAATAATTTTAAATTCCTTATGTATTTAATTTATATAGATATGAAAATAACATTATTTTCTTATTTTATTTATTTAGTGTTTCAAATTTTGAGATAATACTATATTTGTTTTAATTATTTTATATTTTTAGATTTGAAAATAATTTAATTTAGTGTCATTTTTGTCATGTTTTTATAGGAGTTCAACACTTTTGAGTGTGATAATTTTATTCCTCAAAAAATTCAATTGGAAATTTATCTTGTTGAACCAATAATGGATAAGTGGATTAAGCAAGATGTTTTAACATATTGGAAAGGAAATCGATATAGGTATCCCTAAATTGCAGCCATGGCTTGTGATGTTCTAGCGATTCCTATGACCACAATAGCTTTCGAAAGTGCATTCAACAATAGTGGAAGGGTTCTTGATCAATATAGGAGTGCACTTAAGCCTAATGTGGTGGAAGCTTTGGTGTGTAGTAGAGATTGGCTATTTGGTGATCAAGGTATAATATAATCTTAACTCTTGAAATCATTTTATAAACTTATGTTTAAATACTTAGATCTTTCTTATTTGCTTTATTATTTGTAGATGCAAAGAAAAAGGAGTTGGAAGAACTTACAAAAGATATAATGGAGCTTAATTTAGAGTCTACATAATTGGAAAATGAAGATGTTGATTTACCTTCTTCATCTAATTATGTAATGTGAATCTTTTATATTCTTGTGTTTATGTGGAAGATTTATAAGAACTTAAATGGTGTTTAATTAGAATTTTTATATTTATGTTAATTTGCAAACCTTGTGTTGTATTAAGAATGTTATTTAAATATGTTTGATATTATTTGCTTGGATACTTGAAGAACATATAAAATATGAATTTATAACTTTAATCATGATTTGGGTCATGAATTTTTAGGTTATAAATATTATATAGATTAAATGGGTTGTGTTGAGTTTATTATCTGCACATAACCCATTTAAATAAACGGGTCATGTCATATTTATGACCTGCACACGACCCATTTAAATAAACAGGTTATACTTGTCATGTTTGTGTAACCCATTTAATTTTTATGTCATGTTAGGGTGGGAATATTATTACATGATTAATAAATGGGTTGTGTTCGTGTTGACTCTAATCATGTCCTTGAGTAGGTCAACCCAACATAAACACGACCCATGAACACGTTTTGACACCCCTAGCCATGAGCGCTTTCTTCACCATCCTCTTTAAGAAATAAGAGGAAACCTTCCAAATTGTACTCACCACTACCTAAGACCCAAGCCGACTCATTTACTAATGCTGTAAATGCCCAGTCTACCACTTTTACCATTACCAATGCCCTTCATCACCCTCCTACTCATGTTGAGCTTACTTCCACTTAAGTTAGAACTAGCCATGCCCCCACTTTTACTCCTCCCATTATTGATCTCACTGATAAAGGGAAGACACCAGAAACTCTAACCTCTGTAGCTTTAGATCTAAATACCATTAACCCTACTCTCACTACGAATCTTTGTCAAAGTGGAGGTTTCTCTAGCTTCCCTGAATCTAAAAAATTGATAGAGAAATTTGAGGCCATAGAAAGAACACTCAAGAACATCAAGAAGCATGAAGACATGATAGATGTCGACTCAACAGCTCTCTTCCCAAATGCACAGGTTCCACCTAAATTCAAAATGCCAGTCATGGACAAGTTTAATGGTACCATATGCCCTAAAACTCACCTCAATATGTATATATGTGCCATGAGGTGTAAATGATGAGCTCCTTGCTCAGTTATTCTAGTAGTCTTTAACTAAAGCTACTGTTAAATGGTTGCCAGATCTGGATCAAAATCATAAAAAAAAAACTTGGGATGACATATGTAATGCATTTGTTAAATAATACCACTATAGTGTTTAAGTGGACGTCACCTAAAGTGATATAGAAACAACCAAGCAAGGTCAGAAAGAATCCTTCACAACATTCCTTATAAGGTGGAGGGCAAAGCCAAAATGGTGAACTATCCATTTAAAGTAGAGAAAATAGACATCATTGTCAAGAATCTCCTCCCTCAATACTGCAAACTCAATACCTCCCTAACTTCAAAGCTCTCATTGCCACTACCTCCAAGATTGAGGATTTGATTCAATTGGGACAAATCAAGGATGAATCCTCTTGTTCGATGTATCATAAGAATAACAATCACACCACTAACTCTACCACCTAAAGAGGAAAGGAGTTAAATGCTATCTCCTATCACTAGTTGTTTGCTCTTTTGCTTTGTAAGTGTACGAGTTAATTATAGCAACTTGTTTTAATGAGGAATAGGGTTGTCATTACCTTAGAGAAATGATCTTGATTACCAAATTTATAATATTTCTAATATTTAATCAAATGATAATTGTGATGATCAAGAAAATTTCAATTAAATAAACAAAATCAATAAAATAATTAGACTAATGAATTTGGAGTAAACAAATTCTCTAGAACTTAGCTCAATGGCAAACAACCTAGGGTTTAAATTTCAATTGGTTTTCATATAAGTGGCTCATATATACTTATGTTAGTATTCAATTTGAATGAAATTAAAGGTGACTTTCCCTCAATTGAGTAAAGTCCTCTTACAAGGTAAATTGTTAATATCCAATTCTAAACTCACACCTACTATCGTGGTTATAAGTAATTAGGTTGGATTCACTAGGTTCTATGGAAAGCTAACATAAACACTACTTAGGCATACCCATATGTCTATGAAGTATAATTCCTAAGTTTGTTCTCCCTATGAACTAATGCCATACTCCCACTTTTGCTGCATCATATACCATCTTAAATTGTGTAAAAAGTGACCAATCAATCACACACATTAAGCACAAAGAAAACAATTCAGTTCCATTATAAATGAAGAATTAACATAGTATATATGAAATCCACAAGAATCAACCAAAATCAATCTAAACCCTAGAGTAATTTCCATCTAAACCCTAGAGAAATTAACTTAACTACATATAATTAAAAGAATGAAAGAAAAAATCAAATGAATCAAATAACAAAACATATTTGAATCAAACCAAAGAATGAAATAAAATAGAGTTTAAGGAAACTTCTTAAAGAATCAAAACAATCTAGAAATTAGAGGTCCAAGTTGCAATATTGATAGCTTTATGGAAAATTTCCTTCAACAGTTGCCACTTTTTCTTCAAAAACCTAGCTCTTCCCCAAAACTCCTCTTTCTAATATGTTGTCTTCTCCTCACGCCATCTATCCTCCTCCCTTTTTTCTCTTTTTTTTTTTTCAAAATTGATTATGTTGTGTTCCCTAACTGTCTTCCCTTGATTTTGGTGGGTCCCATTAGTTTTAAAACCATATTGTTGCATTTTATCCACATAAGCTCTTTTTTTTTTTTTTTTCAAATTTTGTATAGTAAGCGCAAAGGCCTTGTGTGTTTCTAGGCTTATCCCTCATGCATTTTGGTTAACAGCTTTAAGTAAGGAGAATAGCTTAGGCCTTTACTTCAATTGCTTTTCACTCTCCTTCCACTTTAATAAAGCTCCAAAACCTAACAAATCAATGAGAACACACCAAAATCATCAATTAGTCAAATAAATGGAATTTTTTAGGATTTGATTACAACTTTGCACTAAAAATCTCTATGTTTGGAGTAAAATCATAGCAATATAAAAGTAAAATTTCAGCATATCACCAGCCAACGAGGTTAGAAAGAAGAGCTTTCTTTGAGTTAGGCATGCCTCTAAGTACTGTCTATAAAAAGGCCTTAGATGCCCATCTTGTCAAGCCTCTAGAGCCAAAAGTACCTCCCAACCCCTTGCCCAAGGGCTATAATGCTAACAAGCACTGTGACTATCATCAAGAGCCAGGGCACAAAATTGATGCGTGCAAGGCTCTAAAGCAAAAAATCCAAGACCTCATTGATAGTGGAGACATTATTGCTTGTAAGCCCAGAGCCTAACATTACCACCAATCCTCTTCCAAACCACTAAGCTCATCTAACCATCTCAAGCTTCACCCAATAAATGGCACTTTGAGAAGAATGTTGGCCTACTATGCTTGAGTTTTTTGAGTCATTGTCTGAGTCATCTAAGTATGAGTCTATCTAAGTCTAGGTCTAAGTCTTTTGAGTCTGTTTCCATTAAATCTTTCTATGAGTTCGAGTTCATTGAGTCTTGTCCTCATGAGTCTGTATTTTGCCTTATAGGCTTATCCTTTAATGTAACACATGATGATGGGATTTGTGTCAATAATAAAGAATTTTTAAACTTTCTATTTCACTTTAATTCTTCTTGTTCATCTTTAAATAGGACATCTAAAAAAATGAAAATATAAAAAAATATAAAAAAGGCAAAAGGATCAATTAATTATGGCACAGAGGAAAAAAATAAAAAATCCCATACATTGCATCTACATAGCACTAGTGGAAAAAGCTCATGAGTCATTCTGTAAGGACATGATAGGGATAATCCAATCAATACAGTTCACAAGATCCCGAACTATACACATAAGAAACCTGTTAAGGAGAAGTCGCGGAGAATGAAGACAGATCAAAAGGTATCATGACTAGTTGACTACTATTGATGAAAAGAGAATTAATGCTCTATACAAAATTCAGGGTTATCAATAGAGACTAGCCAAGCACTTCAACTAGAAGGCGAGAGACAAGGGTTCACAAGAAGGAAATCTAGTTATGGGATAAATCCAAGCCCCTATTCATGATCCAATAGGAAGTTCAAATTGTGAACCCTCCAATTTGCACCTCTAAATGACCAATATTCTATTACGAATTCATAGAATCAAACTGGGCTCAAATCATATTAGAAATAGATGAAAACGGATCAAAAAATGAGTTGTGACAACTCGTGCACTAGCTGCGGTAACCACAGCCTCTGCTGTGGTTACCACAGGCATCCCTGTTGTAGCCAATTAGCTATCGTAGTAGGCCCTATATGAGGCCTCGCTCGAGCACCGGTCTTATCCGTGAAGGAATCGAAATGTTGACTCCACGATTGGAACTCGCTGTGAGTTCAGAAAATTGATTTTTGTATTTTTGAAAAGTTGAAAAGTGAGTCGCCACCTTAATTTACTTGTTTTAATTGGCAAAATTAAAGAAAATCCAAATTGATTGACTCCAAAAATGTTTTGATTTTGTCCCAATGGAAAATGCACTAATCCATGAATGACCAAAGAGGGCTTGGGGATCAGATTTTGGTAATTACATAATTGAGAAAATATGATTTTCTTTAGTTTGGCTAAATTTGCAAAATAACTCTTAAAAAGGAATTTTCATATATGCATGAACAGGAATATAATGATGAATGAAACAGATATATATACATATGATGAGATGATAATTATGGATAAATAAGCAAAAGTAAATTCTACTTAATTATTACATGGTCAAAATGAATAAAATAAGAGGATCTTTCCTCTAGCCCTTATGGGTACTAGGAAAGGCACACATTCCTTAACTACATTAAAGAAATGAAAAGTATAGATTTGGAAATAAATAACAAATATAAATGAGAAAAATGTTATTAAAAATGATTTTGGAGTTGATGCCTTTTCAGAATGGCAGCCTGCGTATCCTATTGAATAGGAATCAAACCCCATGCAGTTCTTCCTTCTTGCAAAGAAGGGGTTCTTGGAAAAGTGTGTTTATTAATTTAATTCTGATTCTTAAATTAATAAATTTTAGATCTTTTTTTGTTTTAGACCTAAAGAGAATTCTAGATTTGAGTTTAGAATTTTGAAAATGGAAAGAAGATTATACCTTTGCTTTCCTTGATTTTCGGATGAACGGGGCGAGCTTAACTACAGATCTAAGCTCCACCTTGGATTCGAAACCCTTGGAAATCTGAATCTTAATAATAAAAGATTAGCAAAATAGCATGATGAAATGTATCAGAGAGAATTTTTATCCTTGGAATTCCCCCTAAATGAGCTGGAAGGAGGCTCTATTTATAAAGCTGCTAGGGGGGTGCCGGCAGTACGGACGGCGGCGTCAGCACGTCGCCGACAGGCGACGTGTTAGGCATCTGGGCGGCACATTAATCATGTTGCCTGGCTGCCTGCATAAATTTTGGCTACACAGCAGATATGCCACCCATATGGTAGCACAGAAGGAGTGCCGCCCAGGGCAGCGACGTGCCTCTCGTGCGCTGGCCGGCTGGTTCGACTTATTTCCTGCTTTTTCATCCATTATGGATTCGTTTCAGTTTCGATTCGAGCTCGGTTTGATCCTGTGGGTTCATAACTGAAAGACAGTTGGCTGGAGGTGAAAGATTCAGGAAATTTACTTTTCAAAGGGGCGCTGCCTCTCACCCTGCAAAGGGCACTGCCCCCTTGAACCCTACCCGCTAACCGGCTAGCGGGACCGCCATATGCGTAGCGCCCTATTCTTAGTGGGTGTCAAGCTGTGGGCTTTGCGATTACAGCAACCCATGATTAGTTAACACAATGTGTTTTTTCCTTATCCCACATCTAAAATTCATTGTTTTAGGCCCCCAGACTCTCCCTATAAATACCTTGCACCCCCAACAACTTTCACACATAATTACATACTTTTATACTCTCCCTAAAGCTTTCTAAGCCCTATTCCTAAGCTTTCTAATCATCAAAACCTCTTTCTAGACCTCCAAATCTCTAGAACCCCATTCCAAAACCTTCTCCATCACATAAAACCTTATTTATAAACTTCCCAATCTCTAAAACCCTATTCCAAAACTTCTTCCATCACCTTAAACATTATTAATAAGTTTCCTAATCACCTCAAGCCTTATTCATAAGCTTCCTAATCACCTCAGTCCTTATTCATAAACCTCATAATCACCTCAAACCATATCTCTAAACTTCCTAATAAAAAATAGGTTCAATTTAAGTTATTTCTTTTAAAAGGAATTTGTGATACTCAAACAAAGGTGTGATCCAAGTCCCTCCAAGAAGAGTTTGCACTATTCAAAAGTCTTTCTTCCAAAAGGAGTGCTCGTGCTATCCCTAAGCCAATGTGGAACTTAGATATGGTGCCAAGTTCGCTCCATACGTTCCTCACCACTGAAAGCCAAAGTTAAAAGTTCTTTCCTTTTCCTTTTCAATTTCAATTTCAATTTCAATTTCAAGATCCAAATATAAAAAGATATAATCTTTACTAATTATAATCTAGCCTAATTAACAAATCCCTAATCCCTTAAAATCAATCAAAACATGACCGCCATATGCGTAGCGCCCTATTCTTAGTGGGTGTCAAGCTATGGGCTTTGCGATTACAGCAACCCATGATTAGTTAACACAATGTGTTTTTGCCTTATCCCACATCTAAAATTCATTGTTTTAGGCCCCCAGACTCTCCCTATAAATACCTTCCACCCCCAACAACTTTCACACATAATTACATACTTTTATACTCTCCCTAAAGCTTTCTAAACCCTATTCCTAAGCTTTCTAATCATCAAACCCTCTTTCTAGACCTCCAAATCTCTAGAACCCCATTCCAAAACATTCTCCATCACATAAAACCTTATTCATAAACTTCTCAATCTTTAAAACCCCATTCCAAAACTTCTTCCATCACCTCAAACATTATTAATAAGTTTCCTAATCACCTCAAGCCTTATTCATAAGCTTCCTAATCACCTCAGTCCTCATTCATAAGCCTCATAATCACCTCAAACCATATCTCTAAACTTCCTAATAAAAAATAGGTTCAATTTAAGTTATTTCTTTTAAAAGGAATTTGTGATACTCAAACAAAGGTGTGATCCAAGTCCCTCCAAGAAGAGTTCACACTATTCAAAAGTCTTTCTTCCAAAAGGAGTGCTCGTGCTATCCCTAAGCCAATATGGAACTTAGATATGGTGCCAAGTTCGCTCCATACGTTCCTCACCACTGAAAGCCAAAGTTAAAAGTTCTTTCCTTTTCCTTTTCAATTTCAATTTCAATTTCAATTTCAATTTCAAGATCCAAATATAAAAAGATATAATCTTTACTAATTATAATCTAACCTAATTAACAAATCCCTAAGCCCTTAAAATCAATCAAAACATGATAACAAAGGCAATGACTTAAAAACCCCTCCTTTGCAAGAAGGAACAATTGCATAGGATTTGATTTCCATTCAAAGGGATACGCAAGATTGTTGTCTCTAAGGCATTTAACTCTACCAAAATTAACTTCTTCTCTCTATCACCTTCTTCAGATAGTTTAGGATTGAAATTGCTTTTCTTAAATAAAAGTCAAAATTTTAGTTCTGTTTATTATAATTTTTTATTACTTTTTTCTTACTTTAGTTGTTTAGATTATATTTGAGGAATGTGTGTTTTTCCTAAAACCTATAAGATCTAGAGGAAAGATCCCCTAATTTTGATATTTTGACTTGTAATAATTTTAAGTAGTTTTACTTTATTTTTCATATTTTATAATTTTCATTATCTCATATTTGTCATGCATTGCACAAGTAATATTTGTTTCATACATCATATTATATATGTTCATGCATTCAAAAAAAACTTCTTTTTTTACAAAAGCTATTTTGTATTTAAGCCAAATTAATTTTTGTATTGTTTTAACCAAAATCTAGTTCCCAAAGACCTCTTTGATCATTTGAGGACTAGTGCTTTTTCTTAGAATAAATGGTATAATTTTGGAGTTAATCAAATTGGATTTTTCTTTTAATTTTCCTAACTAAAATAAACAAAATTAAAGTGGCAACTCCTTTTGTAAATTACAATTTACAAAATACAATTTTCTAAACTCAAAGTAGGTTCTTATCATGCTGTTTCTCCCTAATGAGCATTTTGATTCCCTTTCGCAGATTGGATCGAGTGCTTCGGTGAGGCCTCACAGTTGGCGACTCCACTGGAGACTCCAAAATATTTTTCAAAATAAAAGATGAAAGTCGACTATTCTTGATAAGACAAAAAGTTTGGCTTTTATTACAAAATAGCTTTTCATGTATCACTACATTGGGCTCCTTATCCAAAACTCTAGTTTCTTAGGAAAACAAAGGATAGAAAGTAACATCGAGTGGGCAACCTTCCTTAGGTTTGCTTACCAATAGTGAAATCATTCAGCCAATGATGTATCCTCTAATCCTTTTAGAGGTGTAATGAGTATGCACGTACTATTGGACCCACACAAGGCTCCTTGACTCACATATGGTTAGGTATATCGCATCTCTAGTGTGATGGGTTCCTTTTAAAGCACCCTTACCCTTTTATGTAATGACCCATAAAACCTTCCTTTAGGATTGTATGCACCATAATACTGAACTTGGCATGCCATTACCATGAAACCTTTTTAATTCATGCATACATGCAAGCATGCATCATGCAAGAATCCTACTAAAATGGAAAATCTGAAAACCACCCAAACACTACCCATGTCAAAATTCATAAACCCATGTCTATCCATGGTACCTTCATCCTTATCCTACTGCTGTGATTAGGATTTCATTATCTCATCTTTATCTTTGCCAAAAGCTAAAAACTGACCTAGCCTATTCCTTTTTTCATCCGAAGGTTCAAAAGATGTCAACCGAATCAGGGAAAGAAGTTGCTGCTACTGATGGAATTGATGACTTGATTAATGAGCTTTTTGCCAGATTCATTGCACAATAAGAGGAAATACTTAAAAGGAAAGAGGCTCATTTCCAAGACTTACTTCAAAATTAAAGGAGGATTATTATGGAAGATGTCTAAGAAATGATGGGCCAGACCACCATAAACCAGAGTTCGACTGATCCAGACCCAATGGATTCAAAACCCACCTCCTATCCTATTTTTGGATCTGCCTCCAAATCTGACCCAAAAGACAAGGAAGGGCTATGGCTGAAACTGTTCCACCACCATCTATTGTCAAAACAAACCCACTTTTTCAACCCGTGCCTTTTGACCCACTTGTTCACACCATCACATTCATTTCCCCCCTGGCCGATCCTTTCCAAGGGAGGGAGACCAACCCCATACTGAAGGCATTCATGGATAAAATCTAAGCTATGGAAAAGATGCTTAGGAACTTAAAGAAAAAGGAAGACATAGTTGACAAGCTCTTTTAGTCTATTTCCTAATGCAAGACTACCTCCTAAATTCAAAATGCCAAACTTAGATAAGTTTTAATGGAACCTTTTGCCCCAAAACTCATCTCAAAATATATGTGGAGGCCATGCATCCTTTAGGAGTAGACAATGAGCTCCTTGCCTAGTTGTTCCAATAATCTTTGATCGGAGCTACATTAAAATGGTTTGCAGATTTGGATGATTCCCAAAAGTGAACCTGGGATGACATTTGCAACATTTTTGTTAAAAAATATCACTATAACATCGAAGTTGTTGTGACAATGAGAGATTTAGAGACCACCAAGCAGCACTCAAAAGAGTCTTTCTCTTCATTCTTTATGAGGTAGAGGAAGAAGGCCTCCTAAATGGTAAATTGACCTCCTAAAAATGAACAAATTGATATTATTATCAAGAATCTCCTCCTAATTTATCAAGATAGGTTGCTCACCCAATACTTACTTGACTTCAAAGCCTAGATTTCCACTGCTCCTATGATTAAAGATCTAATCCAAAGTGGGTACATAAAAGAAGAATCTATGTTTGGGTCAAGATAAAAGAAAGCTACACTAAGGAAATATAACTTCCTTGATGAATCAGAAGGGGGGAAGTAAATGCCATCGCAATTAAGAAGCCACTCAAGATTGAAAGGTGCTAATTCTCTTATCCAGGGGGTGTACCTACGAGCGTCATTTACAAGAAATTGCTTGAGGTAAGAATGGTGCAACCTCTCAAACTAAAACTCATTCCTAACCCACTACCTAAAAATCACAACGCAAATGAGAGATATGACTACCACTAAGGGCCTGGGTATAAAACTGATGCATGCAAGGCCTTGAGACATAAGATCTAAGACCTAATCAATTCAAATGACCTTTTACCACCTAAAGCTGGACCCAACATCACCACCAACCTCTTACCCAATCACACAGTAAATGCAATTACTTTTCATGAAGGAGTTGATCCTATCTCATTGATAAAATCAACTGTTAACTACTGTTGTGTGTTAGACCTCACCAACTTGCTTGAGGAGATTGATGCCATCACCCAAAGTGGCAGAATTGTCTAAAATTCAAACCCACCAATTCAAAGCACTTAACTTATTCAACTCATCCCTGCACCATCTAATAGTATAAAAAAGAGTCTTAAACCTGATGAAGACCTCATACTCAAGCAGTTAAAAAAGGCTCAAGCAAATATTTCAATATGGAGTTTGGTTCAATCCTCATATCCTTATTGCTAAGCTCTTTGCAAGGAACTAATCAATGTCAAACTCTTATTGATATCACCCTCGAGAATCTTATGGCTTTAATCACTAGTGCTGCTAACGGAGTTTCGATATCATTTGGTGATAAAGACTTACCAAGAGAGGGCTATGACCATAATAATGTCCTCTACATAATAGTGATGACTTGAGGGATAACTGTGCCCATGGTTTAATTGACAATGGCTCAGCCCTGAATGTGTGTACCTTAAAAGTGGCTAGTTGCCTAGGCCTAGAAGTAATAGACTTCACCCCTTTTGATCAAATAGTGAGGGCCTATGACAATGTTAAGAGAGAAGTACTTGGGGTAGCTAGACTGCATGTCACTATCAGACCCATAGCCTTTTCTATTCCCTTCTAAGTAATTAATGTTCCTGCTTATTTTAACCTACTACTTGGAAGACCCTGGATCCATCAAGCTAAAGCAATCCCTTCATCATTGCATCAAAAAGTCAAATGTTCTTATGGGAAGGGGATTGCTACTATAAAAAGCGACATGCATGGAAAGTCTATCATTCTAAACCCTGTGCCTATTTTAGAAATTCAACCTAAGCTGTCCACCTACCCTTTCTCTAGCTTTTCTTTCATTCAGTTCCTCAAAGGTGAAGAAGTTAAAGAATTTATTCCATTTTTCTTTGATCATTTTAGAAATATTGTTCTGGCTAATGTGTTAAGAAAAATGAATTATTTTCCTAGCCTAGGTCTTGGAAGAAATCAATAAGGCTTAAAGTCCTTTATGGACTATCCAGTTGTTATACCATAATTTGGGCTAGGATATGAGCCTATTGATGAGGATCTGATGGAAATAGAGGAATGGGCCAAGGAAAGAGTAGTGGCCTTTAAATGAGGTGAGACTTACGATTGGCCATATGCCTTTATTTCAAAACCCTCAATGGATATTTTGTAAAAGAGGGTGACACAGTCCCTTACTATGGCTTTCCTGAACCCTGGATCTATCCTGTTACCGAAAAATTAATTCCTAGTTTTAAAATTTTCTTTGATGTTAGGCTTTCCTAGAGGATTGCGAGCCTATACTCATGCTAAGTCAAGACTGGGAGGAGAACATAAAGGTAAGTCTCTTTGATGAAGTCTTCATACTTGCTTTAGGAAAGGAAGAACTTGACCCATCCACTCTAATCCAACCAAACAAGACCAAGCTAAATAACTAGTATTTCAAGGCGAGCCCATTCCATCAACCTGAGATAGAGTTCTAGTCCCAGTCTGAGTCTGAGTATGTGTCTTTAGTTTCTTCTGTTTTTAGTGATAATGATGATGTGCCCTTTCCTCTCACGATCCCTTGTCTTCATTTTCCTTTAATATTCCAATTTTTAAATTTGACTTAAATGAGACATCAAATGAAAAAAATGAAGTAAAAGATGATGTAATTAAAGAGCCAATAACTGCTGGTACACATGATACACTAAAAACTACATTCATAGCATCTGCATGCATAAATAGGGGTCAAACATAGGAAATGATCAAAGAATTTCAAGATTGCTTCGCATGGCATCCTAAGGACATAACAAGTTTGGATCTAAGCATAACTATTTATAAAATTCCAATCTATCTTGATTCCAAGCTAGTCAAACAGAAATTATGATGACTCAAAACCAAATGGTCCATACCGATTAAAGAAGAAATTATGAAGTCACCAGACCACAACTTCATTGAGCCCATCAGCTACCCCTTATGGCTTGCCAACATTATGCTAGTTCCTAAGAAAGATGGTAGAGTTAGAATGTACGTGGACTACAGAGATTTGAACAAGGCTTATCTGAAAGATGACTTCCCTTTACCTCATATCGACCTTCTAGTGGATCGTATGGTAAGATCTGAAATGGTTTCTTTAACCGATCTAGCCACGAGATATAATCAAATAATGGTTCACCCCCCTAACAAAGAGAAAATAGCCTTCATCACCAAGTGGGATACCTATTATTATAGGTTATGCCATTTGGACTTAAAAATGCATAGGCAATATATTAAAGGATGGCAACCACAATCTTTTCAGTAAAGGAGCCTCAAAACAATAGAGTGAAGACTCCTTTCCTAAGTAACTTGGCTAATGTATGTAAGCCCATCTTTAAGTTACTTAGAAAATGAGCCTCAAAACAATAGAGTGAAGACTACTAAAAAGCCTTTGATCAAATCAAGCAATATTTGCTGAACCCACCAGTACTTGTGAACCCTTGATTATGCATCTCTCAGAATTACAAACCATTCAATAAGGAAAGGAATCAATCAAGGATCTTAAATCATCATCAAATCATTCAGGACTCAGTAACGAGTGAAACACAATTGGAATCATGGAAAACAGACGAGAAACAAGCGAGAACGGACGAAAATGGGCAAAACGGGTGAATAAGAGCAAGTTGCCACACAGTGCCGTAGAGCCTTTTGCGGTGCTGCAAAGCTCTCTACGACACTGCTGCAGAGTCTTTTGTGGTGCCGCAGAGGCTTGTGCGGCACTGGCTGCGCATTTCTGCTCCCATATTGGAAATTTCAACCTCTATGCTTCATTCTTTCCCCTATATATAGAGGTGGTCTCTCTACTCTTAAGACACAGATTTAGAGGCTTAAAAAGCACTAACTTCAAGTAAATTGCTTTGCTTCTGCTCCTTGCTTTGTAAAGCACATTGGGTGGTTTCTCCTTAATTCCTACTCGACTAGTTTAAGGCTTTCCGCTCGCCTGTTCGAGGCAAGCTCTTTGCCCAAGGCTCATGTCCATCGAGAAGGTGAAGTTGCATTCTGGTGGTCCAAGGCTCATGTCTCTTGCATGGAGAAGGTGGAATTATGATCTGATCGTCCGCTCCATTCGCCCTCTGTCCCCAAGCCGCAAAAGCGTAAGGTAATCTTCTTTTCCTTTCTATTTGGTTATTGTCTCTTTTAGTTAGTTAATTAAATTGATACATCTAGGTTGCTAGCTAATCAACTCGGTAATCAATTAAATTAATTAATTAATTCAACCCTCTTTTAATTAATCAATCAAAACATGATAAAGTGACTTGACTAAACTAACCTTTTTGCAAGAAGGGAGAACTGCATGGGTGCTGATTCCCACTCAAAGGGATACATAGGCATGATTAGTTCAGGCATCGAATCTAATTAAAATTAATCAACTATCCCTCTATCACCTTCTTCACTTACTTTTGTGTTTGTTTCTTTGTTTTATTATTAGGATTAATTTAGGAAATGTGTGACTTTCTTATAACCCATAAGGGCTAGAGGAGGTATCCCCTATGTTTGGAATTTTATTTGTAATGTTAATTTTATTTTGGATTATTACTTGTATTTATTATTGGAATCAATTATCATACATATTATAAATTGTCCATGCATCTTAAATTATTCATGAAATATATTTTAAGTTACTTTTATATTACTTGGCCAAACATGTATTGTTAAATTGAAAACCTAGTCCCTGAATCCTCTTTGGTTTCGAGGTTAGCGATCTTTTTCCTTTGGGTAATGATGGGAGTCAAATGGGTTTTTTCTTATATTTTCCCAAATAAAAATAAATTAAGGTGGTGACTCTAAAATAATTTTCAAAATAAGCTCGAGGGCTTCCTCATGAGTTCTTTCCCAAATGAGCATTTTGATTCCCTTTAGCGGATCGAACCGGTGCTCGGGCGAGGCCTCATTGTTGGTGACTCCACTAAGGACAAATTTTTTTTTTTTTAAAAAAGAAAAAAAATAAAAGGACTACTAATTGGTTTAAAAAAGTTTAGCCTTTTAATATAATTGCGCATGTATCACTTGTATAGGCTCTTTGCCATTCAACCTAGACCTAGGAAAACAATGGATAGTGAGTAACATCGAGCGGGTAACCCTCTTTAGGTCTATTCGCTGATAATGAAATCATCCACCCCGCAATGAATCCTTTGATCCTTTCAAAGGTGTAATGAGTATGCATGTACTGTTGGACTCATGCGAGACTCTTTGACTCATATATGGTTAGGTATATCACTGCTCTAGTGTGACAGGTACCCCAAACCAAGCTACCTTGGCCTTTTCATGTAATGAACTTAGAACTTGGACCTTAGGTTGTATGTATCATAAAAGAAGCCTTATTGTATTCATGAAATGACTTTTTATTCATGCACACATACATTCATGCATACATTCATCACCCAAGAACCTTGAAACAAGCGGAGAGCTCACCAAGCCTATGATTCACTAAAATACCCATCCCTAAGAATATCAGTGCTGGCCCAAAGGTCTCTCATCCTATTATATTACCTTGGTCTTATACTCATTTTGTCTACCTTTTTTCCTTATCACAAGGTACCTAAGATGGCCGAGGGAACAAGTGGATTGAAGGATAGTGGTCTGAATGCAACTAATACGGAGGAAGAGGCCCAGTTGAATTCATTCTTAACAAATCTTCTCTTAAAGCAAGAAAGGAATTTTCAAGCTGTTTTGGAGGCCCAGTGAGCCCAGTTCAAAAAGCAGAGATAGTCCATTTTGGAGGAGGTTCAAGCTATAATGAGTCGAGTCGGCCTTAGTTCAAATACTACACCAATCCAAACCATTCCAAACATGACACAAGTTGCTGCAAATACCTCTTTTTTCCCGAATGTCCCTATTGACTTGACTGATAAAGGAAAGGCTACAGTTGATGCACCTTGCATTCCAAATATCATTTCACCTTCTGTCCCAATTCCAAATGTTACCCCATCACTTGTCACTTCCCAAATACCAAATGCCACTTATTCTGCCACTCCTTCTCCTTTAAATCTTTTTCAAGGAGAGGAATTTTCTTCTCATATGAATACTAAAGCCTTAATGGAAAATTTTGAAGTTATGGGAAAGACCCTCAAAGGCATTAAGAAACATGATGATGCGATTGATGCTAGTTCTTTTACCCTATTTCCTAATGCCAGAATTCCACCAAAGTTCAAAATGCCAATGCTGGATAGATTCAATGGGACAACCCGCCCTAAGACGCACTTGAAGATGTATGTGGGGGCAATGGCTCCTTTGGGGGGGTTGATAATGAGCTCCTTGCCCAATTGTTTCAAAAATCTCTCACTAAAACTGCTATTAAATGGTTTTTAGACTTGGATATAAGTAAAAAGAGGACTTGGGATGATATCTGCAATACATTTGTTAAGTAGTATGAGTACAACATTAAAGTGGATATCACAAGGAGAGATTTGGAGACTACCAAGCAGAACTTGAAGGTATCTTTCTCCTTGTTCCTTACGAGGTGGAGAGAAAAAGCAGCCCATATGGTGAATCGACCAATTGAGTAAGAGCAGGTTGATATAATTGTAAAGAACCTTTTGCCAATATACTAAAATTATCTTCTCACATAATACCATTGCCTCTAAAATAGAAGATTTGATCCTAAGTGGCCACATCAAAGACGAGACCACCCATAATAGATACAAGAAGAGTACTCCCTACCAAGCTAATGTCACTGCCTCAAATAATAAGAAGGAAGGGGAGATATCTACCATTTTTCATCATCAGCCACTAAAATTGGAAAGAAGGTCCTTTACTGAATTGGCGGTTCCTTTGGTTATGGTATACAAGAAAGCCTTAGAAGCCAAGTTGATCAAACCCCTAGAACTAATAGCTCTTCATGACCCACTTCCTGCAAATCATAATGCTAATGAATACTGCGAGTATCACTGAAGGGCTGGCCACAAAATGGAAATGTGTCAAAATTTGAAACATAAGATACAACATCTTATAGATAGTAGGGACATCATACCTCCTAAACCAAGACTCACCATTTCCACTAATCCACTCCGTAACCACCAAATTAACCTCATCACCACCACTAATCTCGAAGTTAATCCTATCTCTTTGATTCGGTTAACTTCTGAATATTATTGTGTTTTGGATTTGAGTAATCTTGTGGAAGAGATTGAGGCTATAACTAGGAGTGGTAGGATCTACCAAGCACCTACTCAACAAGATGGCTAGTCTCCTATCTAACCTATCCTACCCCCTGCTAAAAAAAATAAAAGGAGGTACTGAACCTGATGAAGATCCCATCCTTAAGTAGTTGAAAAAGACCTAAGCCAATATATATATTTAGGGCCTTATTCAATCATCTTACCCTCATCACCAAGCTCTTTGCAAGGCATTGAACCAATGCCAAGCTCCCATAGACATCACCCCTGAGACTTCAATGGCCTTTCTTACCAACACCACGACCATGACCTACCCAAAGGAGAGCTAAATCACAATAATGCCTTATACATAACAGTCCTTACTCAAGGGGAAGACAATTCCTATGGTATTGGTAGACAACGGGTTTGCTTTGAATGTTTGTCCATTAAAAGTAGCAAGTTGCTTGGGATTAGAGGCTTCAGACCTCACACCTTCTGACCATATTGTAAAGGCGTATGACAACACGAAAAGGAAGGTCTTTGGTGTGGCTACCTTAGATGTTATCATTGGACCTATCACTTATCCTATCCCATTTCAAGTTATTAATGTACCAGCATGGTTTAATCTCCTCCTTGGATGACCCTGGATACATCAAGCTAAAGTTATTTCCTCTTCCCTCCATCAAAAGCTAAAATGTCCTTATGGATATTTTATTGTCACTGTTAAGGGGGATATGCACAGGAAAAGTGAGGTCCCAAGTTCTATGCCAATTCTGGAGATTCAGCCTAAGTTACCAACTCTGCCATTATCAGGTTTTGCCTTTGAGATAATATAATTCATAAAGAAAGGAGGTAAAGAGCTCAAGCTTGTGCCTTTTGATTTCGACCCTTATAGAAATATTGATGTGGCTAATATGTTGAGAAAATGAATTATTTTCCTAGATTAGGATTGGGCAAGAGGCAGCAAGGAGTGAACCAATTCAAAGAGTACCTAGTGGCTAACTTGCCATTCAGTCTTGGTTACAAACCTACAAAAGAAGATCTGGCTGATGTAGAGAAAAGGGCTAAAGAGAAAATGGCAGCCCTCAAGAAAGGTGAGTCGTATGATTGGCCCATACGCCCTTATTTCAAAACACTTAATGGATACTTTATGAAGAAGGGTGAGAATTTTCCATACTGTGGTTTTCTAGAACCTTGGGTCTATCCCATTACTAAAAAGCTAATCCCTGGTTTTGAACTCTTCTTTGATGTCAAGCTTTCCTTAGAAGACTATGAACCAGTTTTCACATTGAAACAAGATTGGGAGGATAATATGGAGGCTACTCTCTTTGAGCAAATTTGCATGATAAGAGATGAAGAAGTGGCTGACTTAACCAAATTCATCCAAATAACTCTAACCTAACTTGACAATTGGTATTATGAGAAGAAAGGAGATGGTGGCAAGTCCGAGTCAAAGTTTGAGTCAGAGTCCAAGTCTGAACCAGAGTCTGAGTCCAAGTCAAAATCTGAGTCTGAGTTAGAATTCAAGTCTAAGTCAAAACCCTAGTCAGAGTCTTGTAGTTCCGATTCCTCATTTGAGTCAATAGTCAAACCTTTGGTTTTTCTTTTAATTTCAATGTAATACTGGACAACGACTCTTTTATTCATAATAAAAAGCTCAACTTTTCTTCTTATGATCCTGTGCTCCCTATTTCCTTTCCTTTTCCTTGTCTTGAATCCAATTTGAATGATATATTAAATGAAATAAAAAATGGCAAAGAATCAATAATTTTTGGCATGAATAAAAAACCAAAAACTACATTCATTGCATCATCATGTCATGACAGGGACGGCTTGAGTAAAATGATCTAAGACTTCTTAGATTGCTTTGCTTAGGAACCCAAGGATATGACTGGGCTGGATCCAGCTATAGCTGTTCATAAAATTCCTACTTATGAGCATGTAAAGCCCGTCAAACAGAAGCTGCGATGGCTAAAGCTAAAGTTATCCTTAAAGATCAAGGAAGAAGTCATCAAGCAATTAGGCAATGGGTTTATTGAGCCAATCACGTATCCTTCTTGGTTGGTAAACATTATTCCAGTACCGAAGAAAGATGGGAAAGTCAGGATGTGCATGAATTATCGGGATTTAAATAAAGCTTACCCCAAGGATGATTTTTCATTACCTTATATTGATTTGTTAGTTGATCACATGGTCGGATATGAAGTAGTCTCCTTCACTAATTTATACGCAGGGTACAACCAAATTTAGGTCCATCCTCCTGACAAAGAAAATACTACCTTTGTGACTGAGTGGGGCATATACTGCTACCGGGTTATGCCTCTTGGATTGAAGAATGCAGGGGCGACTTACTAAAGGATGGCTACCACAATCTTTTATGACATGATATATAAAGATGTTGAAGCATATGTCGATGACATGGTAATCAAGTCTGAAATAGTAAAGGGTTACCTACACGGCTTAGGGCGATGTTTGTCTAAACTCTGCCAATATAATCTCAAGTTAAATCCCACCAAGTGCATATTTGGAGCATCATCCAGAGTGTTTTTGGGGCATATGGTTAGTAAGAGAGGAATAGAGGTGGATCCATCAAAGTCAAAAGCTATTTTGGAGATGCCAGCACCTAAGACAGAAAAAGAAATTAGAGGCTTCCTTGGATGACTACAATACATTAGCTGGTTCATAGCTCAACTAGTAGACGTCTGTGATCCAATCTTCAAGTTGTTAAAAAAGGGAACCTCTAAGCAATGGAATGGTGATTGCTAAAAAGCTTTCATGAAAATCAAAGAGTACTTATTAAGCCCTCTTATATTACAACCACCAAGACCTGGAAAGCCTCTATTACTGTACCTCTCCATCACAGAAGAAGCCATATGGGCAATGCTTGCTCAAAATGCTGTTGAATCACATAAAGAAAATGCCATTTATTACTTAAGTAAGCACATGCTCGCTCATGAGCTCAAGTATAATCAGATCGAGAAGTTATGCCTTGCTTTAGTATGGGTATGTCATAAGCTTCAGCATTATTTGAGTTCATATACTACCCATGTCCTGGTTGATAAGAGTCCCTTAAAGTTTCTCATAGAAAGATTAGTTCTTGACTGTAAGATGGCAAGATGGATGACGGTTCTCGTAGCTTTTGATTTGGAGTATGTCCAGAGGAAAGCTATAAAATGGAGTGTGATAGCGAATCAATTAGCCGTAGCCCTA
Organism: Reutealis trisperma; assembly: GCA_947687605.1. Taxonomy (NCBI): domain Eukaryota; kingdom Viridiplantae; phylum Streptophyta; class Magnoliopsida; order Malpighiales; family Euphorbiaceae; genus Reutealis; species Reutealis trisperma. Next base: position 166,284 of record CANTUT010000952.1, read on the forward strand.
ATAGATAGTAATTGGTCAGAACTAGAATTTCCCAATGAAGAGATCATGCAAATTGAGCCTGAAGTATGGAAATTATTCTTCGATGGTGCAGCTAATAGCAAAAAGGATGGTGCTGGAATTGTTATAGTCACCCCTGAAGGAGAAAATCTGCCTATGGCTGTCGAGCTAGCTTTTGAAGTGACAAATAATGAGGTAGAATATAAAGCCTACATAACCGGCCTAAAGGTTGCTATGAATTTAAGGATTAATTACCTAGAGGTCTACGAAGATTCAAATCTAATTGTGTCTCAAGTACTTGGGAAATGGAAGATAAGAGAAGAGCATTTGGTTCCTTACCATAAGTGCTTGGATGATCTCGCAAAAAATTTTCATGAATTATCTTTCCATTATTTGCCTCGTGCCAAGAATCAATTTGCAAATGCTCTAGCAACACTTGCAATAATGCTAGACATAAGAGATGGGAAAATAATTAGACCTGTAGTGATTGAAGTGAAGCAAGAACTAGGGTACTATACTTTGTGCATGAATATTCAACAAGCTTATCAGAAACCTTAGTTTTAAGACATCTTCAATTATCTCAAGAATGGGAAGTATCCAGAAGGGGCTTCTAAACTAAAATGAAGAACTCTAAGACAGTTAGCCAGCAATTTCCTGCCAAACGGAGATGTTTTGTATAAAAGGGCATGGGATAACATACATTTGAGATGCGTGACTGAAGAGGAAGTGCAATAGATCATGGAATGGGTCTATAGAGGGGAAGAAGGGCCACACATGAATGGGACTGCATTGGCTCAAAAAATTGCAAATCTGGGATATTTTTGGCTTACTATAAATGAAGATTTTGTGAAGTTTATATGAAGATGTCATAAATGCCATATTTATGCCAAACTACAGAAGTAACCTCCTATGCCCTTGCAGCCTATAACTACTCCTTGGCCTTTTGCAACTTGGGGTATTGATGTCATAGGAAGAATAAACCCTAAATCATCTATTGGTCATGAATACATCCTTGTAGCAGTTGATTACTTCACAAAGTGGGCGGCGCCTTATCAGGTACTAGATTTAAAAAGAGTGGCTCATTTCATCCAAACTAACATCCTTTGTAGGTTTGGAGTACCTTTTGAGATTATTATAGATAATGGGTCTCATTTCCAGAAAGAAGTAGTTTTTCTCTTGAAAAAAGAAAAGATCCAGCATCACAAATCATCTCCTTACTGACCACAAACTAATGGGGCAGTTGAAGCAGCAAACAAAACCATCAAATCCCTCCTGCAAAAGATGACTGATAATCACAAGCACTGGCATCAACAATTACCATTTGCTCTATGGGGATATAGGACTTCCATCCGTACACCAACTGGGGTAACCCCTTACTCATTAGTATATGGAATGGAAGCTGTGCTGCCGATTGAGGTGGAAATCATATCAGCTAGGATCATAAGAGAAATTCAGATTGATGAGATAGAATGGATTAAAAGTTATCATGACCAATTGAATGCTATTGCAGAAAAGAGAATAGATGCATTGTATTGACTACAAGGTTATCAATAAAAGTTATCTGGGCATTTTAACAAGAAAGTAAGGGATAGGGGACTCCAAGAAGGAAACTTAGTCTTAAAGGAAATCCGAGCCCCAGTGCATGACCCTAGAGGCAAATTCAGACCAAACTAGACTGGACCTTATGTGCTTAAATGCATCCTGACAAGTGGAGGTGCCATTCTCATAGATTTGGATGGAATTAAATTCTCCAACCCTTACAACTTAGGATCAATTAAAGTGATACTTCGTATAATGATGCATTGTAACTAGAACTACGTGGACCTGATTCTCCAAAATAATAGAAAAAAGTATGTAGCAAAAATAAATTGTGTAAGGAGATATGTAGGTAGCCCTCATTGGGTATAGTCCAAATCAGTAATAAATTTTCTTTTGTGCCAAATTTTGTTGTTTCAATGCAAAAAAATAATAATATAAAAAATGATGAAAAAATAGAAAATGATGATGTTTTATTCAAAATTGGATTTAGGATGAAACTAAGAGTCTTAAACAAGAAATCAAAAAAGTTTTTGCCTAAAGCCCTAAATAATAAATCTCTTAATCGTCAGTAGTCCCCCCTTACAGAAGTGTCATCTTCTATCTCTTTGAGTAAAGTCACCCTCCTTATCTTCTTTGATGGCCAAGATGTAGCAATCCACCATAAAGTCTAAGCCTCTGTCTTATCAAAGCAATGAGATGGAAGAACAACATGAAAACCGCAGGTCCATCCATTGGTAACAACCCTAGCCACAGTGGGAGTGATGAAAGTAGATTCAAAGATAACTCCGTCCAGGGGCACTCGTTGCACATGATCTATCTGGCGCATCACCCTTGTTCCTTAGTAGAATGTCACCATATGCAAACCCAGTAAATAAACCATCCTATAGCCATAACTCATAGTCATAAACTTCTTGATTTTATACTAAGGACAAAGCCATAGCAATTCCTGGGGGTCGAGTTCAAACAGCCATTCAGTCCATTCCTTTTCAGAACTAAATTTCCTCACTATGGTGCGAGATTGGTACCACAAAGCAGAGTAGTCCTTTTCAATAGGAGGAGCAACCACCTTCAGATGATCCCTTAGCCAAATCTGTGTAGAAATATAGCCAGGTAAGAAAGGAAAGGGAAAAGAGAAAGGAAAAGGAGGAGGAAAAGCATAGCTACAGAATGATTGGACTCACAGACCAAGGCCCATCACTTTTGTAAACTAGATCCAAACTAAGGATTGTCTTCACTAAGATGATCCCAGCTATTGAGAGACCTTCGGCCATCTGAAAAATCAGTTTAGTTATCTTAGTGTCCCCCCAACCAGTTGAACCTATAAAGAGATACCTGGCTGTTAGACAAAAAGCTAAAGCATTCATCCGACGATCCTGCCATTCCTTATCCTCAAAACCCCAGGGATCATAAAACTCAATAATTATAGCAGTCAGGTCCACCCAATCATTCATGACCATAGGGCTAGTAGTTGCAGTGTTCAATCCCAAAAGCCTTAGAAATGAATTGAAGTACCCCACTCTCAGTGTAGGGGCAGCCAAGTCAGCCTCAGGATTAGATCCTGGTAACACACTAAATTCTTCAAAAGTAAGGCACATTTCATCCATGCCAGCCCCAAATATGAAAACATGCACCTCAGGATCCCAGAATTTTAGACAAGCCCTTAAAAAGTCCTAATCCACCCTAACTCCTCTCAAGGTTGGCATGGCACTAATCTTAAAAGTCCTTAAGTTAATGTGCTCCACTTGCTCAAGGTTTTGGTCCATAAATGCATTAAATGACTAAAATAGGGCTCCATAAGTAAAAAGAAAAAGGGAAACTAGAAGAAAAGATGAGAGAAAAGTTAAGAGAAGAGAGCAGGAGAAGTACTGTAAAAGTTAAATTGTAGTTGTGAGGATTTCTAAGCCATAAGAGGGGTATATATAGGGGAAAATTTAAGATTTTTGTTGGAGTTGCCGCAGAAGAGCATGGGTTTCCTCAAGTCTTTTTGCAGCACTACTCACAAACATCAATGCGGTGCCACAAGCTACTCTGCAGCAGCCTCACAAGGATGTGAGGCACCGTATAGGATAGCCGGTTACCGCACCCCTGTCGCACATCGCTGCAAGCTACTGTAACCCTTCCCTTTTATAGATCATGTAGTATTTGAGGGAAATTTGATGAAAAAAAAGGGAGACAGAGCAAACGGGAAAGATGGTGGAGCCCTATCACGTATTTATTCATAGAAAAGGTGCATTCATAATATACATAAAGTCAAATCCTTGCATATATGGAGTCATAATATCCATGCATCATACTAATAAAATAGAACATGAGTCAAGTTTCACGTCAACATGTATACATGCATATATAATCATACATAGAGTCAGCATAACATCTGCATAACAGGAGAAAAGCTAACACCGACGTCGCCTATGTCTCCTCCTCCAATCTGCATCATCTCCCTCCTCATGACCACTTAAAGTGAGAGTCACAGACAATGCTGTCCTCAAGTGATGAACCATCTCATAGTTATGGTGAGCCCAATCCTTAGGGATCTGCATAAAGAAAAGATGAGTAAGAAACTGCATTAAAGTGACAAAAAGTAAGCTCAGGAAAGGGGCAGAAGCATATACCTCATCTATATGATCTGGAAATGGGATAAAATCAATGGGGAGGTCATGAGGCATCTCATATTGAGCCAAGCCATGATCAAAAGAAACATAATTCAAGTACTTTCTTGCCCATAAGTAGGTGACAAAACTTGCTTGCTCACTCGGTCCAGCACTATCAGAAGGGGCATCTGCAGCAGACCTCGAACCACCACTCCTCCTAATAGTAGAAGTATGAACTGATCCTATAGTAGAAGATCTATAACTAGAATGGGCCTGTCCTAGAAGAAATGGGACATAAGGTGTGAACCCTCAAAATTACACCTTTAGTGGACCGTTATTCAATTACGAACCCACAGGATCAAACCGAGCTCGAATCGAAACTGAAACGGGCCCGAAATGGATGGAAACAGGTGGAACCACACGAGAGGCATACCTGCCATGCCGCCCAGAAGGAGGCACGCATTTCATGCCACTGAAAGTGTGGCACTCCTGCTGTGCTGCCCTGGGTGATAATGATTTGGTACTAACAGCCGGGCAATACACCTGCTGTGCGGCCCGTGCCGCTCTGGCGCCGCCATCCGTACCGTCGGAACCCCCTCTGGCAGCTCTATAAATAGAGCCTCCTCCAACCTCGTTTGACACGCATCCTAATACATTTCAAGCTCATTTGAGGCATTCCAATGCATTTCAAAGCAGTTGAGACATTCTAAAGCATAAATCCTTTCTTATACTAACATACTTGTTGTTTTTTTTAGATCCAGATTCCAAGTTTCTTTTGAATTCAAGGTGGAGTTGAGAACTGGAGCAAAACTAGTTCCTTTCATTCGAAAGCCAAGAAAAGCAAAGGTATAATCCTTCTTTATTTTCAAAATTCTAAATTCAAATCTAGAATTCTCTTTAGGTCTAAAACTGAAAAGATCTAAAATTTATTAATTTAATAATCAAAATTAAGTTAATAAACAAATCAACACCTTTTTTATAACCCTTCCTTCGCAAGAAGGGAGAACTGTATGAGATTTGATTCCTATTCAATAGGATACGTAGACTGCCATTCTGAAGGGCATCAACTCCAAAATCTTTTTATCAATATTGTTTTCCTTTTTACTTTGATTTATTTGTATTAATCTTTTGTTTATGATTTTATTTTTTTAGTTTATTTGGGGAATGTGTGCTTTTCCTAGTATCCATAAGGGCGAGAGGAAAGATCCTCTTTATTTCATTTGTTTTAATATTGTAATAATTAAGTAGGATTTATCTTGCCTATTTATTTATTATTGTCATTTCATCACATCATATATATATATATATATATATATATATATATATATATATATATATATATATATATATATATATATATATATATATATATATATATATATATATATATATATATATATATATATATATATATATATATATATATATATATATATATCTGTTTCATTAATCATTATATTCTTGTTCATGCATACACAAAAATTCATTTTTAAGAGTTATTTTGCAATTTTAACCAAACTAAAGAAAATCATATTTTTCTTAATTGTGTAATTACTAAAATCCGATCCCCAAGCCCTCCTTCATCACTCGCAAATTAGTGCATTTTCCATTGAGATAAAATCAAATAATTTTTGGAGTCAATCATTTGGGTTTTCTTTAATTTTTCCAATTAAAATAAGTAAATTAAAGTGGCGACTCCCTTTCACAACTTTCAAATCACAAAAATCAATTTTTCGAACTCATAGCGAGTTCCAATCGTGGAGTTTCTCTCGAAGAGCATTTCAATCCCTTCGCTGATCGAACCAGTGCTCGGGCGAGGCCTCACATAAGGTAGTAGGCGATGCATGCAAAAACTCCTATAGTCACCCACAAGGTCCAAGAAAGGCTCAACTGGAAGGCCTACTACTAATGAATCCTGATCAGGGATGCGCGATCCATATTGCATCTCAGCAGGGGGATTAGTTGGAACAATCCTTTCCCCTGTAATCTAGCCGCGACCTCTCTCACTAAGGTAAAATATAGAATCAGTGTGGAAGCACAAACGGAGGCGGCAGGAAGACAAAGCCACACCAGACTCATGATATGGAGTGATGAGTTGAAGTTTGTCAGCAAAAGGTAACCACCGAACTTGTGAAAAAAAATAGTGGAGAAAAATAGAATATCAGAATGAGTGATGAGGATGAGGTGTCAGGTATGTGTGCATACCTATGATGATACTAAATGAGAAAAGAAATCTTGAATATGGTGAAAATCATATTTCTCCTGATAACGATGATTATGTGTCCACCAAAGATAGCCTCTCGGGATATGATTTACTGTACAATCCCTCAAAGCAGGAGCAAGTATAGGCCCAATACTGTGCAAAAGAAAATAATTCTAATACACAGGGATAGTGGGTACAAGATAGAAGTAGAAAGATAGATGCATACCTCTCAGATGATATGAGTCCCTTTTAAAGCAGCGAACATGCCTGAAGACATATCAGACATCTCTCGGTACATCACGCACAAAGCTACACCTCCCCAGTTAAATTCTCCAATAATGAATAAATCCTCCAGTGAGCACAGAATGTTCAGATCAACGGTATTCCTCCGTGTATGGCAGAATGAGCAGCCTAATATCATCAAAATCAGTAAGCGGGCAGCTTGCTTATCTGAAAGGACTCCCACATCATAAGTATAAATGTCAATCTGCCCTCAAAGCCAAGAACAGGGGACATATGGATGGCCTCAAGGAGGGTCAACACCCAATAAGCCAACCATAGACTCTGATGAGATAGAGGTCCAAGTAGGATAAAATTCTAAGGCTAGATGTCGAAATGGCAAACCAGCTAACATCGTCAAATCCAAAGGAGTCACGGTCATCTCCCTACATGGAAAGTGAAAAGTGTTTATGGTATCCCACCACCTCTCTGCCAATGCTCGCAGCAAAGGAATATTACCCACTTGGGTATAATCCAAGGACAAAAATTCTAGCAATCCAGACAGTTTAATCAACCCTCAAACTCAGGGATGAGTCTCCAGGTAAGTATAGACGACAAATAAATTTGATCTACCACCTCTCAATCTAATGGTAGTAGTCTTTGTAAAAAAAAAAATATTATTTTACATGCACATATTTCCTATGAACTAACATTGCAACAGGAAAGAAGAGCAAAATGGTAAATACCTCTATGACGCCAGTACTAGACACATGGTAGTTCCTGCAGCAAGTCCGTCGGGTTGGGATCATGCCTTAGTACTTGGTAGCTCCTAATATGACGACTGCTAAAAAGGGAAGCCATTTTAGAGAGAAGTCAGAAAGAATGGTTTCTATTGAGAGAAGCAAAATTTGACAAATGAAAAAAGTTGCAAAAAGTGAGAGGTGGCACGCCTTTATATAGTAACTTTTGCATAGTAACTTTTCACGTGGGAATGCAGTAGTGAACTTGTCTCAAGTCAACATTCAGAATAGCAAGTTTCTATATGATCGCAATAATCTCCTCTAAGCATCTGACCACTGTTACTCAAGATTTAACTATAAAAAATTTATGTAATTACAGATAAATATTCTGCTCTTACCAGACAAGGCTGATAATTTGCCAATCCTACTAGAAAGGATGATCATGCCTACTAGAAAGGACCAATGCTTTGATATTCCTACCAGACAGGAATATTACTCTCAGATCCTATTAGACAGGATCGTCATCATCACTCCTACCATACAGGACCAGTGATTTGTCATTCCTACTAGATAGGATCATCATTATCATTCCTACCAGATAGGAATATTGCTTCTAGATCCTACTAAACAGGATCGTCATCATCAACATTATCACAACCTACCAAACAGGATTATCTTCATTTCCATTAGACAAGAACACGGCTTCTAGTTTCTACCGGACAGGAACTGCCATTTTCTTCCTACTACTCTCAAATATATCGGAAGCATCCTCTTCACTTCACACTTATTAGAATTTCCTGCTGCTTCCAAATATACTGGGGGCATCCTCTTCATTTCACACTTATCAAAATTTCCTGCTGCTTCCAAATATACCAGGGGCATCCTCTTCATTTCACACTGATTAAAATTTCCTGCTGTTTCCAAATATACCGGGGGCATCCTCTTCATTTCACACTAATCAAAATTTCCTGTTGCTTCTAAATATACCAGGGGCATCCTCTTCATTTCACACTTATTAGAATTTTTTGCTGCTTCCAAATATACCTGGGGCATCCTCTTCATTTCACACTCATCAAAACTTCCTACTCTTCCAAATATACCCGGGGGCATCTTTTTCATTCTGAAGTTCACACTTATTAGAACTGCCTACCAAATAGAGCAATCTCGATAAGGGGGCAACTGTGAACCGTTCATTCTGCATCTCTCAGAATTACAGACCATTCAGTCAGAAAAGGAATCAATCGAGGCTCTTAAATCATCATCAAATCATTTGAGACTCAGTAACGGGTGCAACGCAATTGGAATCATAGAAACAAACGAAAAATGAGCGAGAACGAATGAAAATGGGAAAATCAGAGCAAGTTGCTGCATATGCCGTAAAGCCTCTTATGGTGCCGCAAAGCTCTCTGTGGCACTGCCGTAGAGTCTTCTAAGGTGCCGCATAGGGTTGTGCGGCATCGGCGGCGTGTTTCTGCTCCTATATTAGAAATTTTAGCCTTTATACTTCATTTTCCCCTTATATATAGAAGTGGTCTCTCTACTTTCAAGACACAAACTTGAAGGCTTAAAAAGCACTAACTTCAAGTAAATTACTTTGTTTCTGCTCCTTGCTTTGCAAAGCACGTTGGGTGGTTTCTTCTTGATTCCTACTTGTCTAGTTTAAGGCTTTTCGCTCACCTGTTTGAGGCAAGCTCTTTGCCTAAGGCTCATGTTCGTCATGTGGAGAAGGTGAAGTTGCATTCTAATGGTCCAAGGCTCGTGTCTCTTATGTGGAGAAGGTGGAATTGTGATTCGATCATCCGCTCCATCTGCCCTACATCCCTCAGCCGCGAAAGCGTAAGGTAATCTTCTTTTCCTTTCTATTTGGTTATTGTCTCTTTTAGTTAGTTAATTAAATTGATACATCTAGGTTGCTAGCTAATCAACTCGGTAATCAATTAAATTAATTAATTAATTCAACCCTCTTTTAATTAATCAATCAAAACATGATAAAGTGGCTAGGCTAAACTAACCTCTTCGGAAGAAAGGAGAATTGTGTGGGTTCTGATTCATATTCAAAGGGATACATAGGCATGTTTGGTTCAGGCATCGAATCTAATTAAAATTAATCAACTATCCCTCTATCACCTTTTGTACTTACTTTTGTGTTTGTTTCTTTATTTTATTATTAGGATTAGTTTGGAGAATGTGTGACTTCCCTGGAACCCATAAGGGCTAGAGGAGGTATCCCCTATGTTTGGAATTTTATTTGTAATGTTAATTTTATTTTGGATTATTACTTGTATTTATTATTGGAATTAATGATCATACATATTATAAATTGTCCATGCATCTTAAATCATTCATAAAATGTATCTTAAATTACTTTTATATTACTTGGCTAAACATGTTTTGTTAAACTAAAAATCTAGTCCTCGAATCTTCTTTGGTTTCGAGGCTAGTGATCTTTTTTCTTTGGGTAATGATGGGAGTCAAATGGGTTTTTTCCTTATATTTTCCCAAATAAAAATAAATTAAGGTGGTGACTCTAAAATGATTTTCAAAATAAGAGGGTTTACTCATGAGTTCTTTCTCAAATGAGCATTTCGATTCCCTTTAGTAGATCGGATCAGTACTCGGGCGAGGCCTCACAGTACTGCAACCTCCAAAGCTTGGGAATCACTATTACTTTACCTATCAGTGACTGATGAAGCAATGAGGGCAATGCTTGCCTAAAATGGTCTTGACTCTAACAAGGAAAATGTCATTTACTACTTAAGCAAAAGAATGTTGTCACATGAGCTCAAGTATGGCTATATAGAAAGCCCCAAACTGCAACACTATCTTAGTTCCTACACCACTCATATTCTTGCTGACAAGAACCCTTTGAAATTCCTTATGGAGAAATTGATTCTTGAGAGTAAGATGGCAAGATGGATTGCAGTGTTGGCAGCATATGATCTCAGATATGCATAATGAAAAGCAATCAAAGGAAGCATAGTAGCATACCAATTAGCTATAGCCCCAATAGATAACGAATGGACTGAACCTGAATTCCTTGATGAGGATATCTTAATGATTGGCAATGAAGTTTGGAAGCTTTACTTTGATGGGGCATCAAATAGCAAATGGTATGGTGCTGGCATTGTGTTCGTTACACTAAGCGGGGAAAGCCTACCCATAGCCATCTGTGAACCTTTAATTCTGCACCTCTCAGAATTACAGACCATTATTAGGAATAGAATCAATTGAGGCTCTTAAATCATCATCAAATCATCTAGGACTCAGTAACGAGTGCAACGCAATTGGAATCATGAAAAATGGATGAGAAACGAGCGAGAACAGACGAAAATGGGCAGAACGGGTGAATCACAGCAAATTGCCGCACAACTCTGTGGCATTGCCACAGAGCCTATTGCGGCTCCACAAAGCTCTTTGCGGCACTGCCACAAAGTCTTATGCAATGCCGCAGAGGCTTGTGCGGCACTGGCAGTGTGTTTCTGCTCCTATATTGGAAATTTCAGCCTTTATGCTACATTTTCCCCTATATATAGAGGTGGTCTCTCTACTCTCAAGACACAGACTTGGAGGCTTAAAAAGCACTAAATTCAAGTAAATTACTTTGCTTATGCTCTTTGCTTTGCAAAGCACGTTGGGTGATTTCTCCGTGATTCCTACTCGACTAGTTTAATGCTTTATGCCTGCCTATTCGAGGCAAGCTCTTTGCCCAAGGCTCATATCTGTCATATGGAGAGGGTGAAGTTGCATTCTAGTGGTCCAAGGCTCATGTCTCTTAAGTGAGAAGGTGGAATTGTGATCCAGTCATTAATTCCATCTGCCCTACGTCCCCAAGCTGCGAAAGCGTAAGGTAATCTTCTTTTCCTTTCTATTTGGTTATTGTCTCTTTTAGTTAGTTAATTAAATTGATACATCTAGGTTACTAGCTAATCAACTCGGTAATCAATTAAATTAATTAATTAATTCAACTCTCTTTTAATTAATCAATCAAAATATGATAAAGTGACTAGACTAAACTAACCTCTTTGCAAGAAGGGAGAACTGCGTGGGTTCTGATTCCTATTCAAAGGGATATGCAAGCATGCTTAGTTCAGGCATCGAATCCAATTAAAATTAATCAACTATCCCTCTATCACCTTCTTTACTTACTTTTGTGTTTGTTTCTTTGTTTTATTATTTGGATTAGTTTGGGGAATGTGTGACTTCCCTAGAACCCATAAGGGTTAGAGGAGGTATCCCTTATGTTTGGAATTTTATTTGTAATGTTAATTTTATTTTGGATTATTACTTGTATTTATTATTAGAATCAATGATCATACATATTATAAATTGTCCATGCATCCTAAATTGTTCATGAAATGTATTTTAAGTTACTTTTATATTACTTGACCAAACATGTTTTGTTAAACAAAAAACCTAGTCCCCGAATCCTCTTTGGTTTCGAGGCTAGTGATCTTTTTTCTTTGGGTAATGATGGGAATCAAATGGGTTTTTTCCTTATATTTTTCTAAATAAAAATAAATTAAGGTGGCGACTCTAAAATAATTTTCAAAATAAGCTCGAGGGCTTCCTTGTGAGTTCTTTCCCAAATGAGCATTTTGATTCCCTTTAGCGAATCGGACAGGTGCTCGGGCGAGGCCTTACACCATCAAATTAAACTTTGAAGTAGCAAACAATAAGGCAGAGTACGAGGGATGTATTTGTGGCCTTAAAGCAGTAATAAGGCTTCGAATTAAGCACCTTGAGATTTATACAGACTCAAATGTGATAGTATCTCAAGCTTTGGGAAAATAGAAAATAAGAGAAGAGCATTTGGTTCCTTACCACAAACGCCTAGATGAATTGGCAATCAACTTCTATAAATTGTCCTTCCATTATCTCCTAAGAATAAAGAATAGATTCACTGATGCTTTGGCAACACTCACCTCAATGTTTTACAAAAGCAATGGCTTCATAATCAGACCAATAACAACTGAAGTGAAACATGAACCAGGATGTATAACTCATTGCTTGAATGTGCAAGTCATTGATAGTAAGCCATGGTTTTGGGATATTCTTAATTATATCAAGAATGGACTTTACCCTGAAGCGGCCTCTAAAACAGAAAAGAGGACTCTGAGATAGTTATCCAAGGGATTCATTCCAAATTGGGAAGTTCTCTATAAACGGACTTCAGATAACATCCACCTAAGATGTGTCACTGAAAAAGAAGCCCAATAGATCATGGAATGGATGCATGGTGGTGACAAAGGCCAACACATGAATGGCATTACTTTGGCTTGCAAAATCACAAACCAAGGTTATTTCTGGCTTACCATGAATTAGGATTGCGCTAAGTGCGTGTAAAAATGCCATAAATGCCAAGTTTATGCTAAGCTTTAGAAACAACCTCTTGTACCTTTATCGCCAATCATCACACCTTGGCCATTTGCTAGTTGGGGCCTTGATGTCATTGGGAAGATAAGTCCAAAATCCTCTGGCAAACATTAATACATCCTGGTAGCAATTGATTACTTTTCCAAATGGGTTGAAGCTGCACCTTACCAAGTATTAGATTCTAAATAGGTAGCTCAATTTATTTGTACCAACATCCTTTGTAGGTATAAAGTCCCTTTTGAAATAATAACTGACAATGGATCCTAGTTTCAAAAAGAAGTTGCCTAGTGGCTGAAAAAGGAGAAAATCCAACACCATAGGTCTTCTCCTTACAAGCCTCAAACAAATGGTGCGGTAGAGGCTGCAAACATGACTCTCAATAACATACTTCAAAAGATGGTTGACAACTATAAAGATTGGCATCTACATTTGCCTTATGCTTTATAGGGATATAGAACGTCAGTACGCACTCCGACTGGTGCTACACCATACTCCCTAATGAATGGAATGGAAGCAGTCCTCCCAATCGAGGTGGAAATAAAATCAGCTCGAATTATGAAGGAAAATCAATTGGATGAAGTGGAATGGGCAAAAAGCTACCATGAACAGCTCAATGCCATTGATGAAAAAAGGATGGATGCCTTGTATCAAATTCAAGGTTACCAACAGAAATTAGCAAGGCATTTCAACAAAAAGGTTAGAGACAGAGGACTATAAGAAGCCAACCTTGTTCTAAAGGAAATCAGAACACCTATTCATGATCCAAAGGGAAAATTCAAACCCAATTGGAGTGGCCTATTCATGCTAAAGAAGATCATATCCGGTGGAGTAGCTATCTTAATGGATTTGGACAGCATAGAGTTTTCAAACCCATACAATCTAGATTAGCTCAAGATATATTTTGCATAAATATCCTTGTAATTCATGCATTGCATTTGCATCCATGTAAAGACAAGAACTATGTGGACCTGATTTTGCATAAAAGAAAAAAAATGATGATGAAATTGTTGTAAAGAGATACGTAGCCGACCCATGTGGGTTCGGTCTAAATCATCAATAAAATTTTGTTATGTACTACACACTTGTTTGGCTCTTATTTGCATCACAAAAAAATTAAAGAAAAAGGAAAAAGAGGAAGAAAAAAAAAAAGAAAAAGAAGAAAAAAAGGAAATAAATAAGATGTCTCATTTGTCTCATTCAATTTTTGGAACATTAAAAAAGAAAATAAAAGACATAAAGCCATTAAATAAAATCAGTCTCACAAGCCAAAAGCATTCCTAAAGAACATAACGAAAAAGAAAGGGACAAAAAAAAGTCAATCATGACTCTCATCTTCATTCTCCTCTATCTCCTCAATCATTGCAGCTCTCGTAGCTTTCTCAAACCTCCATGAGTTTGCTATCCACTAATCGATATACTCTAAAGTCTTGTCATAATGGTGAGAAGGATGAACAGCATAAAAAGCTCTCATCCATCAATTCCTAACAGATCACGCAACAATCTTGGTAATAGGGATAGATTGAAATAAAGCACCATCTGGGGGGCACACCTTGTCTATGACCCATCTAATGCATAACTCTGGTAGCATGATAAAAAGTGACCATCCTCAAACCTAAAAGATAAACCATCTTGTAACCAAAACTCATGGTCATAAACCGATCTATCTTATACCACTCACATCTCCAAAGTAACTCATCAGAATCCAATTCAAGAAGCCATTTGATCCACTCCCTTTTAGAATCCTTATTGATCACAATAGTGTGGGTCCTATATCAAGAAGCAGAGTAGTCTACCTTAATAGGGGGAGCCACTATCCAAAGGTGATCTTTCAACCAAATCTGGGAGAAAGAACAAAATAAAGAGAAGAATGATGAAATGGATGAAAGAAAAACAGAAAGTTAGAAATAAACCTAAAGGATAATGGGGCTCATAGTTCATGGGCCACTAGAATCATATGCCCTATCTAGACTCATAATGGTCTCAGCAAGTACAATAGCAGCAATAGATCTTCCTTCTTCCATCTGAGGAATTAAATCAGCAACCCTAGCATCACCCTAACCCATAGGGCTCACAAAGATGTATCCTGTAGTCAGACAAAAAGAAAGAGCCCACATCCTCAAATGAAACCACTTGTGATCCTTAAAGTTTTTGGGATCATGAAATTTTATAACTACAACAGTTAAATCTACCCAATCCTCCACTATTATAGGACTACCACTTCCTCACGCTGATCCAAAAGCCTTCTAAAGGAGTTAAAATACCCTACTCTCTCAATAGGAATAGCCAAAAGAGCCTTAGGATCAGATCTGAGCAACACAGAAAATTCCTCAAAAGTAGGACACATTTCTTTCATGCTTACCCCAAATGTGAAGACATGGGCAATAGGATCCCAAAAACATATATAAGAGCGCAAAAAATCCCAATCAATTTTCACTCCCCTCAAAGTAGGCATAGCACTTACTCCATATTTCCTCAAATTTATTCTCTTTACTTTAGTAAGATTCTTGCACCATAGGAACATTGCATGACTAAAATAAGGCTCCATTGTGAAAAGAATTGCAAGAAAATAGAAAAAAATTAATAAAAAAAAAAGCAATGAAAGATGCTCAAAAGTATTGGGAAGTGCTCAAGGGTCATTTGAATTAAGTTTTAAAAGGTGGAGAAGGCTATAAATAGCAGAAAATCAAGAAAAATCAGAACTAGGGACAAATTTCACTGCAGTTGCAGCACCTTAACTGCAATTACTGCAGCCCTTCCTACAGTTACCATAGAGTCTTTACGGTAGCCATTTTGGCTATTGCAGGGACACTTGCGTTGCCGCAAGCATTATGCAATTGCCATAGTCATGACCAAGTTTTTGCAATGCCTTTTCCATCTCTATTTTGCAAATTCAAAACTATTGTAAGACCTCTTAGAAAAAAAAATGAGAATGGAAGTTCGAAGCTCTATTTCAGTTACATTTAGGAATTGCATTAATGCATGCTACACATATATGATTAAGGATAGAAGTGCATCTCATAACAAATAAAATTGTTTATAACATCACATTTAGGAAGAACATCCATAAATGCCATAACATCACATTTGGCAAGACATCCATACATATCATCCATAAAAACCAATAACTCAAAGGAAAGATAACAAAGCATCTAACGGTGTTTTCTCCACTCCTTCCTCCGCTCACGTGGAGACTCATCTCCTTCATCGCCACTAACACCTTTACCTCTACCAACATCTCTACCGCCTCCTAGCTCCGCTCGAGTCAAAGCAAATGATGAAGAAGCAGTCAGATGACCCATCACCCTCTAGGCCTAACGAGCCCAATCCACAAGCACCTACAAGATCAAGAAAATCAAGCAACTAAATAAGAATCTAAAGTCATGGTGGAATTAGAACAACCTACCTCAGTAGTATCTATTAGAACTTTAGGCCATCTAAATGGCATCACTATAGAAAAATCATACTCAACTAGCCACCCCTTCTCAACAAAAAAGTACTAGCAATGTGTTGAGGGCCACAAATTTTGATGCCAAATATCACCACTAGATGACCTTAAAGCTATTTTGGGGTCAAGTGCAGTAGCAACAGGAGTAGGAGTAACCTTGAAAGGCCCTACTTTATTCAAAGGGTCCCTAACTGAAGGGGTCTGGGTAGAACCAGCGGTCGATCTCCTAGGATCATAACCAGAATCTAGCTTAAGGATGAGGCTAGTCATCAAGAAAGCCTGACAGAAGTAGTCATAATATGCATCATAATCCAAGAAGTGGTCACAAAAGAGGCTTGCTAGCATCGCCTCATCATCTACAATACTCGACTCGTGTCTCATCTTAGCCAGAGGAGGTAAAGGCACAACCCTATCACCAAAGTAATACCTCCTCTCATCCCTGAAGCAGAGAAGTAGTCTATATGATGAAAGCACATAATTAGAACCCATTCACTCCATCACCGATGGTGGCAAGCAATCTTGATAGGAATTCCACTAGACCTACAAAACAAAAAGTAAGTTCAAAGCAATTGAAAGCAACAGAAAGCAAACTAGCAAGATAAATACCTAGTGCACACCCAATTGGGTAAAATGGGTCCAATAACTAGCAAAACCCATCCTAACAAAGCGGCTATGGTTATCGTAATTCCATAAATAGCCCCAAGGCACCCTATCAAGAACTAAATTTCTTAAAGGAGGAGATACCCAAGTAAAGTACTCATAAGCCCAGTACTGCAAAACAAATAGCAGTTAGTCAAGTTAACAAGAAGTGCAAGACAAAAAGCAAAAATGAGAAAAGAACACATACTTATCTCCCAAATAACATGGGTACCATATAGGCTAGAGAAAGTGTTTCGAGAGAGATCAAACATCTCTCTATACATTACACACAAAGTGGCACCTCCCTAATCATACTCAAAGATCTGGGTCAAGTCCTCCATTGAAGCCAAGATGTTGAAGTCAATAGTGTCTCTCCTCATGTGAGAGATGGAGCAACCCAAAATCATCATAAGGCACAAATGGGCTGCTTGCTCAGTGGTATAGTTCCCATACTGATCTAAATCTCCAATCCGGTTTTGAAGCCAGATTCTTAATACATGAACATCAGTGCGAGGAGGGTCAAAATCCAATAGCTTGGTCATCCTCTGACTGTCAAGTGTAGTCCAAGAACCATAAAAGTCTTAGGCCCAACGTCAAAAAGGCAAACCAACTAGCAAATGGTGAACTATGGGAGTCACCATCAACTCCCTACATGAGAAATGGAAAGTATTAGTGGTGCCTCACCACTTCTCTGCCAAAGCCCTTAATAAGGCATGATCTCCCTCACGAGAACAGTCCAAGTCTATTAGACTGAGCAAACCAGAAGGCTTGATCAGAGCTCGCACATTGGGATGGCCATTCAGATAAGTAGCAACCCTCACTAGGTTACCTCTACCTCCCCTCAGTCTCAAGTCACATGTCTTTGCATGAAATACATAGAAAATAAATTTTTGCAAGCATTAGCAACTAGGATTTTCTTCACTTTTTATATTTTATTTTTTATATTTTTTATTTTTTCTTAATTATCATTAAGTGTCATCATAAAAAAAAAAAAAAAATTATACTACATAATGAACCAAGCTACATCATATTATTTCTATTGCTTGTATAGAACTAACCTAAGTGTAGAAAAGAGAATAAATACCTCTATGCTGCTAGTAAAGCATGCACAAACTCTAGGCTCTTATAATAGAACCTCAAGATTCACATTGCCTCGGGGTGTCGAGTAGCTTCTCACATGCCTTGAAGTTGAAGAAGCCATCTTGGTGAAAGAGTTTTACAGAGAGAGTGTAAGTAGAGAGAGAGAGAGAGAGGAAGTTAAAAATGGTGAGAATGAATGAAGAAGGGAGGGGTATTTATAGAAAGAACTGTAGGCCCCACCTCATCATTTCCTTTCAATTCGTATAGCTAAGTTGCCAAATTTCACCATAACAAATCCATTTTAAGTTAAAATTCAATTTTATCTAAACAGATTATTCCACAAGATTTTTATCTTTTTCCCAAAATAAATAGCATCTCAATCGAAATCTAGAATCTTTTGTAATTATAGAAAGTTTAGAAATTCAAAATGTCCAAAAAAATTAGAGAATAGTCCAAACGAATTCAGAAAAGCCCAAAAATAGACATGGAACCTCAACATAAATCTTAAAACTGACCAGGATCTTCAATCATTCAAAAACCTTCAGAATTTCCCCAGTTCATACTTATCCAACCCTGCCTCCTATCCAGCCAAGTCTCCTAAGCAGGGCAGTTGTGAACCCTCCAATTTGCACCTTTAGATGACCGATATTCAATTACGAATCCATAAAATCAAACTGGGTTTAAATCATATCAGAAATAGATGAAAACAGGCCAAAAAATGAGCTGCGGCAACTAGTGCTCTAGCTAATTGGCTACCACAATGGCCCTGTGGTTACCACAAAGGGCTTTATGGTTACCGCGGCCTATGATCAGTTATTGCAATGTGTTTTTTCCTAATCCCACGTCGAAAATTCATTGTTTTAGGCCCCAAACTCGTCCTATAAATACCTTGCACCTCTTAATAACTTCCACACACAATTACATGCTTTTATACTCTCCCTAAAGCCTTCTAAACCCTATTCCTAAGCTTTCCAATCATCAAACCCCTCTTTCTAAACCTCTAAATCTCTAAAACCCCATTCTATAACCTCATCCATCACATAAAACCTTATTCATAAGTTTCCTAATCACCTCAAGCCTTATTCATAAGCTTCCTAATTACCTCAATCCTTTTTCATAAGCTTCCTAACCACCTTAAACCATATCTCTAAGCTTCCTAATCAAGAAAAGGTTTAATTCAAGTTATTTCTTTCAAAGGGAATTCATGGTACTCAAACAAATGTATGATCCAAGTCCCTCCAAGAAGAGTTTGAGCTATTTAAGAGTCCTTCTTCCAAAAGGAGTGCTCGTGCTATCCCTAAGCCAATGTGGAACTTAGATGTGGTGCAAAGCTCACTCCATATGTTCTTGACCACCAAAAGCCAAAGGTAAAAGTTCTTTCCTTCCTTTTCCTTTTCAATTTCAATTTCAAGATTAAATCTAAAAAGATTTAATTTTTGTTAATTAAAATTTGGCCTAATTAACAAATCCCTAAGCCCTTAAAATCAATCAAAACATGATAACAAAGGCAATGACTTAAAAACCCCTCCTTCACAAGAAGAAAGAACTGTGTGGAGTTTGATTTTCATTCAAAGGGATACGTAGGCTTGCCATCTCTAAGGCATTCAACTCCACTAAAATTAACAATTTCTTCTCTCTATCACCTTTTTCACATAGTTTAGGATTGAAATTGCTTTTCTTAAATAAAAGTCAAAATTTTAGTTTTTTTTATTACAATTGTTTTATTGCTTTTTCTTACTTTAGCTATTTAAATTATATTTGGGGAATGTGTGCTTTTCCTAAAACCTATAAGGGCTAGAGAAAAGATCTCCTATTTTTGATATTTTGACTTGTAATAATTTTAAGTAGTTTTACTTTATTTTTCATATTTTATAATTGTATTTGTTTCATACATCATGTTATATCTATTCATGCATACATAAAAATTCTTTTTTTACAAAACTATTTTGTATTTGAGTGAAACTAAATTTCTGTATTGTTTTAACTAAAACCTAGTCCCCAAGCCTTCTTTGGTCATTCGAGGACTAGTACTTTTCTTTGGAATAAATGGTATAATTTTGGAGTCAATCAAATTGGGTTTTCCTTTAATTTTCCCAACTAAAATAAACAAAATTAAAGTGGCGACTCCTTTTGCAAATTACAATTTACAAAATACAATTTTTTGAACTTATAACAGGTTCTGATCGTGATGTTTCTCCCTAATAAACATTTTGATTCCCTTTAGCGGATCGGACCAGGTATTCAAGTGAGGCCTCACACAAACTTAACTGGGTTAGGTAGTACGTGCTCAAAAGAATCCTATCCGATCTGACAAAGGCACAATCCTCATAGATGTGGACAAAAATGTATTCTCCCATCCTTGCAATTTGAATCAACCGAAGCAATATTTCGTTTGAAGATGATACATCATTTTACTTTTGCTTTCATACATATGTATTCAAAACAACGTGAACCTAATTCTCCTTCAAAGAAAACAATTGAAAAAAAAAAGAGAGAAGATGTAAGGGGTACGTAGGCAACCCGACTTGGGTGCAGTCTAAATCATAATACAAAATATTTTGATTGCATCACATTCTCATTTCCTCTATGCTTAATACAACATTCACCTAATTTCTTTTAGCTAAACAAAAAAAATAAAATAAAACAAAAAGAAGAAGAAGAAGAAGAAGAAAGAGCTCGCTAAGTTGAAAACTCGAAAGGGCGACTTAGGCAGAAATTAGAACAAAAAAAAAAGATGTCTCATTTAATAGTGATCAAATTTTACAAAATGTAAACCATCATCATGACAAAAGGATAGGCCTTTCAATGTTATCTATAGCTTATCATGTATCATGTAATCTTATTGACTAACAAGTATCCTCAACACAAAAAGCAAAAGGGTCATGTTTGAAGTCATGGTCTAGCCAGTCCTCCTTTACCTCCTAAGGTGCATGTCTCTCATTACCTCATTAGAGTTAGAGTCCACCACAATCTCTTCAGATGGGCACACTCCTCCTCTAGGTCTTTGTAGCTCCCTTTACCATAGTGGCAAAAGTACCAACAGAATCAGAACTACTCCCATAGTAGTATCAAAAACCTTCTCCTGAGTACCAATAATTATGAAATTATTCCCAAAAATGCTCCTCTGTATAGCAGTAACCTAGAAATCGCTTCTTGTCGTGACAACTAAAATCCTCTTATATCATCTAGAAAATATAGTCCTCCTCCCAACCTTAACTATAGTAGTCCTTTTCTAAACCTTAAATATAGTGTTATCTTATCTCCTCACCACAGCCATAGTCTCCTCTGTCATCACCACTACAGCTTGAGCCAGTACTACAGTCAATGGTGTTGCACTTCTAATAGATCCCTGAGTCTCCTTCAAAGATTGAGTCACCCTCTCTGTCTGTGTTGTAGTCCTTTTTCTACTAATGGCTCCTTTTGCAGCCTATCTCTCCTCAGCTGCATCACCCTTTATTACCCTTAGTAGGATACCCTGTACTCTTTCTCAACTAGCCAAACCACCTAGTCAACTACTTGTCATATCTCTTTATAGTCCCAAATGAAATCCCATAACGATCAACATTATAACTTTTTTAGCCAATTGCTCTAATAGCTTCAATAATGGAAGCTATGATCTATGTAGACTCCCAAAAAGGAAAACTAGGGGCATATCTTAAGTCTGCCTCAAAACCCTCATCTCTAGGTGGAATTCAAACCAAACCCAATAAGCAAACCACTCGACCAGCATGGCCTTTGGTCATGAAATATCCAATCCTTTAACATTGGCAATGCCAAAATTTTTCTTTTAGGGAAAACTACAAACAACCATCTAATCCAATCTCTGACCAAGTCTCAATAAGGCATAAGCAAATTGAAAAACAAGGGCCACCACCCAAAAATGATTTATTAGGCACACCAGCAAGATAACCCAAAACTCAAAATCAAAAGCCCATAGAACACTTTTAATAGAAAGGGTAAGAACAAATAAATTTTTCTCACCCAAAGAATAATTAGGGAGACAATCCATCTCTTTAACCCTCGAATAAAGTTATCGAGATTCATTAGTGTCTTTATCAACATAGCTCTAATAATAAATGCCTCTGTTTCATCTGCCACTCTAGCATCATCTTAATCAACAGACCCATGAAATAGGTATCCGACTTTAAAATAGAAAAACAAGGCTCTCATCTTGAGTCTCTGCCCCCTCATATCTCCATGATCACTAGGATTATGAAACATCTCAATCACAGTGGTCAAATTCATTTGATCATCACTAACCACTATCTGGCTTATGACATCCTGAGGCAAGTCTAAAAACTCCTAGAAAATATAAAAAATTCCAAACTTTGAACTCTAGCACCACTAGAGTTGCCTCTAGGTCACTGCCAAGCCATAGCATCGATCTTTTTAAAGGTAGGGCATGACTCCTCTTTAGCAGCATAAAAATAGAAAATACAAGCCACCGAATCCCAAAACCTAAACAAGCCCTCAAAAAAATCTCAGTACACCTAAACTCCTCACAATACAACCATGGCAACTATTCCATACCAACCTTAGTTAAGTTTCTCAACATTGTCGAGTTTCTTAGTTTATAAATGTATGTAGTGTCTAAAATATGGCTTCCATAAACGTAAAAGTCACATGAAAAATCATATTCACAAAGCAAATGCATGAATCCACCCTTTTACATCCATGCAATCATTCATTATAGGCATCATCACAAATCATCTATGGTATAGAAATTAAATAAAAGGTTGGTAAATCCTAAAACATGCATAGATGAACATGCATCATCTATGCACAAACATACATACCTATGCAACCATCTACAATCATGCATAAGCCGAGCTAATAGCCTCTCTTGAAATTGAGTAGTGCCTCCTTGAAGCTAAATGATGCCTTTCCAGATTTAACTAAGGCAAGCGTAACTTATAAAGTCCCTTTAATCCTAGTAAAGTCTTATCAAGCTTTTCAAAAGGCCCAACCCTTCACATTCAGAAGCTCAAGTTTCCTTGGCGCAACCAAGATCTTATCAGTATCTGTCGAGCTGACTTGCCATAGGCCAAGGCTCTCCTCCTATCAAAGTCTTTTCAAAATCTCTTGAGTTGACTAACCATAGGTCAAGGCTCTCCCTTTACTAAAATCTTGTCAGAATCTCTTAAGCCAACTGGCCATAGGCTAAGGCTCTCTTATCAAAATCTTTTCAGAATCTTTTAAGCCGACTTGTCATAAGCCAAGGCTCTCCCTTTACCAAAATCTTGTTAGAATCTCTTAAGCCAACTAGCCATAAGTTGAGGCTCTCCTTTCACTAAATTATCTTATCCAAAATCCTCTTCCACCGATAAATGTCTAGAAATAGTCACCTAGACATCTCTATGGTTCCTTTTTCTACCTCTTCTGCCCATAAGTGTCTAGAAATAGCCACCTAGACATTTATGTGGTCCTTTTTTCCATCTCTTTTATCCAAATCCATCAATTCCACCAAAAAATTTCTAGAAATGATCACCTAGACATCTATGTGGTTCCACCTTCCACCTTTTTACCAAATTTATCAATTCACCCAAAAATATTAAGTTTAGTGCGCTATGGAAAGCTATTATGGCCTTCAAGTAATTGCTATCTTGATACCTAATTTTTCAATACAAACCAATAACCAATCTCCAAAAAAAAAAGCCTCCAATGTCAACTGCCATTGGAACAGCTAATAGCCTCACCCAAACTGGAACACTGGTGACCCTGCTGGCCTTTCTAGTGGCTGGTCCCTCTTTTTTGCCCTCTAGTTTGATTTTTTAGATTTCCAACCCTACCATTCCTTATTTTTTCACTTTTCCTCTTCCCAAATTACTCTCACCCCATTTTCTTATAAATACACAATCCATATCTTCATTTTAGTCACCCAATTGAGCACTTGTAGATTGGCTATCCATTTACTCATTTTCTTCTTCTCCCTCCAACCACTATCTAATTAATTAATTAATCTTTCTAATTAATTAACCATCTCACTCTAGCCAAGTTAATTAATTTTTTAGTTAACTAAAACTTTTTTTAAAATTAATCACTTAATTAATTGATCTTTTTAATTAATTAATTAATCATTTTTTCTCAAAATCAAATTAATCCCTTTTTTTTTAAATCCAACCTTCATCCAAATTAATTAATTAATCCATCCATCTATTTCTTTACATTAATTAGTTAATTAATCATTTTAATTAATTAATCCCAATCAATCTAATCACCCCGTCCCGATAAAACGGAACTTTGGTCCTGTAAAACTTTCTACTCTCCAAAAGCCAAGGTATCAGCCTTTTCCTCTCACCCACAATCCCAAATCAAAATAATCAATCCAGTCAGTCCCTAAATTCCTCTACTTAATTATGGAATGAACTATGTAGGTTTTGATCCCAATACAAGGGTACATAGGCATGTTTTGAACTTATATCCATCCCTCAAATCCAATTCCAAATTAATTCTATTTTCTGTTGTAATTATCCATTTTTATACTTTTCATAAATTTGAATAATTATTTATTTGATTACTTTGGAGTCAATAAGTGATTCTGTGGTTTCCTTAAAATCCATAATGACTAGATGGAACACTCTCCTTGGCTTATGAATGTTTATTTGCTTTATTTCTTAAATTCTCTCATAACTATGCATTCTCATGCATTTTAATTATTATCTTATAATCATAATTCATGAAACCAATTTTTTTAAGTCAAATTAAACTTAAGAGCCAAATTGTGATTATTTAACTAAAAACCTAGTTTCTGAGCTCAACCTAATTTGAGGCTAGTGATTTTATCCTTAGTTAAATTAATTAGCCAAAATTAATGAATTGATTTCACGAATGGATTTTTCCTTAATTTTCCCATTTTAAAAAATAAATTAAGGTGGTGACTCTCAAAATATTTTTTCAAAACTATGAATCAATTTTCTAAGCGATAGTTGCCCCAATCATGAGCACTAAAGTTCGTTCCATAACCCCCTTAAAAATCACTTGCCTTTCCTTAAGGCAATTTCCCTAAGTGAGGGAGGGGCATTCAGGCGAGGTCTCACAAAGCTATGGCTGTAGAACTTTCTGGCAAGGAAAAGGTGGACTAAAACAAACTAGGTTGTTTCTCACAATCATAACACTCTAACACTTTGGGCCTTCTTTGATCATTTGACTAATCAACATGTATTTTCTCTTGTCTTTTACTCCTTTATTACTATTTATTCTAATTCGCTTGTTGATTTCTCATGGCAGATCATGAGGCCTTTTAGAGAAAGGATGTTATATGTCATAATGCAAAGAGCTCCTTTCCCATAGGCGAGCTTTATTGTGATCCTCTTACTTTCATCTATATTATTTGGGTGAGAGGGTCCATTTTCATACACTGAGATCTTAGAGTGTACTCAATTCTCCACTAGTCGACATAAGATTTGGGTCAAATATCTAGGTCTTTTTGGAGCTTTTTACTAGTAGGCAGGCATATCATCATCAATGCCTCAACCTAGACTACCTCGAGTTCTATTGTAGAATTTTGATACATGAGATTATATAGCAAGGATGCTCTTCTGCTTCCTCTGCTATATAGAGAGAGTCCATCCCCCGAGCTGTTTTTGAGGCTTCTGGTGTTAGCACTAGCATAGGTTATGTTCTTGATGTTAGTTGCAGCATTGGCTCTACCGTGGTTCCAGTGCGGTGAACTGTGATATTATGCCCTTGATCAAATTTCTTATTGTGGTATAGAAGGCATCATGAGGATGTGGTAGCTTTCTGACATTGTTTATATAGACATATAGGAGATCCTTGATGATGTTAAGTATGACTTTATTTGCTTCCCCTACATTTGAAAATGATCCTTATGTAGGAGTTCCGTTATACTTACTTTTGCATTTGGAAAGGATCCAAAGCATTTGACATTCTTCTCTATTTAAATACCCAGTGATTTCATTTAGCACACATATTGCATTTCTCGTAGGATAGAGGTGGCTCTTAGTGAAATGCTTACACGTCTTGACATAGCAGAGTTGCAGGGGCCAGGTGATGAGGATGCTCATCGGAGATCAAGGAGAGGAGGGCACTACTGATTTGGTAGCTAATCATGAGGCTGGCACTGACTTTTGACTTTTTTTTTATTTTTTCTATATGACTATAACTTCACACTTCTAAACAGAAGATAGCACTCTTTAGATGACTATGTGTGAATCTTTAATTTTACACCCTCATCATCCGGCCGTAACTAAACATTTGTTAAAATTAGTGCGCTATACAGAGCCAGTATAATGGTCTCGCTAGCTGGTTAGCAAGTAGGGGGTCAAAGGGGCAACGTCCCCAAAGCAAAAAATGGACTTTTAGTCACATTAGTATGAGGATGCTTAATTTTTTAAACCTTAACACTTTTTTCACCTAGACTGAACCTTCTGTACTAGACAATATTTTTCTAAGACTAACAGAGTTTTCTTTCAGACTAACTACCCAGCTATTCTAAAATTAATTTCAAGCCTATCGACACTGACTGATAAGATTTCTGAACTTTATAACTCCCAAAAACTGATCTAGAAGTGTCAAAAACTTATTGGAAAAGTACCTAGAAAAGCAACCCGAGCTGCGTCAGACCTAACCTGGCTCCTCATCAGGGGTGGATCCGCTTCAACAAAACATGGCAGTAGCATAGCTCTAACTCAAATCCGTGCAAAGTGACGCAGAGCTGTGCCGCCGTGCACGTAGCCGCTTTATATTTGTCTCCTTTGCCCAGGTTGAAAGGTCCCAAATGCCCCTATTCTGACTTTTTTTAGTATTTTTTTGCCTCATCCTTTACGTCTTTTCATATTTTCACTTCCCAAATTACCCTCAACTCATTTTCCTATAAA
Organism: Reutealis trisperma; assembly: GCA_947687605.1. Taxonomy (NCBI): domain Eukaryota; kingdom Viridiplantae; phylum Streptophyta; class Magnoliopsida; order Malpighiales; family Euphorbiaceae; genus Reutealis; species Reutealis trisperma. The sequence goes on from CANTUT010000952.1 coordinate 192,947, forward strand.
TAGCCTTCTATTTCCTTATTTCAAACATACCTTGAGTTAGAGTTGATAGCTATCATCTAATTCCTATCTTCTTCTCCCTCCAACCACTCTCTAATTAATTAATTAATCTTTTTAATTAATTAATTATCTTATCCTAATCAAGTTAGTTAATCTTTTTAATTAACTAAAACTTTTTTTTAATTAATCATTCAATTAATTAATTAATTAATCTTTTTAATTAATTAATTAATCACTTTTTTAAAATCAAATTAATCATTTTCCTTAATCCATCCTTCCTCCAAGTTAATTAATTAATCTATCCATCCTTTTCATCATATTAATTAGTTAATTAATCATTTTAATTAATTAATTAATCTTCCAATCAATCCAATCATCCGGTTCCGATAAAACTGAACTTCGGTCCGGTAAAACTCTCCACCCACCAAAAGTAAAGGTATTAGCCTTTTTCCTCATTCTCAACACACCTAAACCAAAATCAATCTGATTAACTCCTAAACCCCTCCACTTAATCATGGAATGAATTATGTGGGTTTTGATTCCCATCCAATGGGGTACATAGGCATATTTGGAATCTAAACTCAGACTTCAAATCCAAATCCAAATCCCAATCAATATCCTTTCCCCTTTTTTTAATTAATGTAATTTATGAATGTTTCATTTTAATTTTCTCATTGCACTCATACCATACTCATGTATTAATCATGATATTATAATTATCATATAATATTTGTCATTCATGAAATGAATTTTTCAAAGTCAAATTAAACTCAAGAGCCAAATCACGATAATTTAACCAAAAACTTAGTCCCTGAGCTCAACCTAGTTCGAGGCTAGTGATTGGATAAATTAATTAACTAAAATTAATGAATTGGAGTCACAATTAGGTTTTTTCTTAATTTTTTCATTTAAAAATAAATTAGGGCGGTAACTCCCAAAATCATTTTCAAAATCAACCAATCCGAACCCAAGGGTTCCATTGTGAGTCTAAACCCGAATGAGCATTCCGATTCCCTTTGGCGGATCAAGCCGATGCTCAGGGGAGACCTCACACTATATAGTTGATTATTATGCACTGATGTATGCATATTTATTTTGTGTTATGTGCATGGATGATACATGCCTGTATATGTATGATTCACTATGTGACTTTTCTGATGCTTTTACTCTATTATGTATGTTCATGTGTCGTGAATGCATGCATGTAATGGAAAAAATTTATGAATGAGTGTCACATCCAATCCTTGAGATGTGACAGTCCTAGAGCATGGAGAGACATAAGATCACCCAAATCTGTAGAATCCCTGATACATTACTCTAACCATTGTGTTGCAAACCTAATATTATAGCCCCGACCATTAGCACTATCTTATGTTCATTAACCAATTACTAATGCATAATTAATTACTTTAAGATTCATTAAAGTCATTATATATATACTATGTCATATCATAGTTCATAATAGGCCATGCATCATAATAATCATACTAGCAATTATAACTTCTTAACTATTATAGACTATGAATAATATTAAATAAGTAATAACTCCAAATTATAGACAACCATCATATGACTCCCGGAGCTCCCATCAATGATCTATTATGCATAGTAAGAAATTACATTTGAATATAGGTATGAAATGGAACATTAATTAGAGTTTCAATAATTTCACAAGTAGGGATGCATAAGTTGATACTAGCATATCATGAACTCACCTTAGTTTATTTTCTCCTAAGTTAGTGATGCTCCTCAATCCCATAAGCCCCACCCTTTCCTTTTTCTCCTATAATGTCACATACCATACATATAACACTTAATATCTTGCTTAGACATAACTCCAACCTAGTCCAATCCTAGACCTAATTGTAGCACCTTAGCAAAGGCTACACAAAAATCTATCATTCATTGATCACATTGAGTCATACCATAGAGGTTGACTTAAACACATGTCAATTATAATAGGTGAAGCACTAAAGCTCACACTTTCACTTTAATCGGATGGCCTAAGTGCTTATTATTCATTTCATTGATTCAATTTCATCAATTTAACACTTTACATATCATTCATATATATAAATGCACTTAATCACATCACCAAGTGCAATTTAAGAAACATAACTCATGAAATCCAAATTGTCTAGTTCAATTTGCGAAAAACTATTAATTCATAAATTAAACTTCAAATTGACCTTAGAATCATCAAATTAGTTCATGTACAAGCACAATTAGCCACTATATAGAAATCAGTCACAATTAGCCTAAGAAACCCTAATAGGCTGAGCCATGAAGTTTGGAGAAAATACATTTCAAGCAATCAATTCTCCAATTGAGCTTTAAATCATTCAATTCAAATATAGGAAAACTCAATTACACATGCAATTGAAATTAAACATCAAGGGTTTGGGAAACTCTAACTTAGTTAAAATGTATAAGTTGGGAAAAAGGTTTCATTTGTAATCAATTACTCAAATTGAACACCATTCAATTCAAGTATCTAGAAATTCAATTAGACATTCAGTTGAATTTAATTATTTAAGGAATCAAAGCCTAGGTTACTCAATTTGGGGAGAATGGGGAAAAATTGAGGAAACATTCAATTATGCTTCCATTTCCCAAATTGAGCATTAATTTATATAATTAAACTACTCAAATTGCATAACTACACATTCAATGTGAATTATCATTCATCAATTCACAAGTTCATACCTGGCATAACCACCCAATTTAATGAACTTAAAATTTATACTACAAATCTAAAATTAACCATGCAATTGTTCAATTAACCTTCAATTAAACATAAATCAAGTGTCAATTAAAAGAAAACATCAACCTAGGTTTTCACCCTTGGTTGGCCGAATTATACATATTAGGAAAAATCAACATATTTCAATCAATACCATAAATTGACTTATAGATTATTCAATTAACATGTTAAGCATTGCAAATTTACATGCATTATAAATTCTAGGCCTAGGATTTGGAAATCCATCATTGGCCAAATATGCTAAGAGGGGGAAAAGGAAAAAACTCAAGACATACATGAAAAAGGATGCAAGAATTTGGTTTAGAACTTGGAAAGAGAGGAGTTTTATAGAGATTATACCTTGAATCTTTCCTTTTTCTTTAGAACTAGTGATTGTTGAAATTTTCTAGAAGAAAAATTAGAAGGGAAACTCAATAAACTAAGAAAAAAATTAAAGATTCAAGTCAAGGAACTCAAATGGATAAGGTTTTATGAAGATTTTTATCTTCAAATTCCTCCTCCTTCTTACTCCTCCAATGTTGGCCGAATGTGTGTGTGTTAGTGTTAGTGTTCTTGTTTTTGTTTTGTGATAAATGAGGAAGAAAAAGGAGTGAGAAAAGAATGTTTATATATAGTGAGTGGGGAATTAGGGTTTTCATTTGGGAATAGACCATGGTGTCCTTAATGAGGTGAGTTGGAGGGTTAAAAATGTGGTTAAATGGTCATTTACATATGGGTGACAATTTGGACAGGAGGGTTTTGTATTTCAAGTTGACTTTGGTCAATTTTTCTCTTTGTGCAAGATTGTGACTTTTACCTAAAATGCTAGACTATCATGCAAATTATAAGATGCTACACTATTTACTTAAAATGTTACTAGTCATATGCACACATTTTTTATGCTCACTTAATCATAATTACTCTTAATTAAACACTCTTAATCGCATAATCACATATTAGGCACAATGACATTAACTTTCAGACACAATGCAAAATTTTCATAGTGCAGTATAATTACTGACAGTGTAAAAATTGACATAATATCATTTAATTTGCAAACAATACATATATATCATTACAATATAACTTAATTTATAAACACAATGTGTTGGTGATACAGACATAGCATAATTGACACAAAATGCAAATTATCATAACACAATGTAGAAATTATGCAATTGTAGTGTAAAATTTGATAGGGGTATAGAGTATTATGTTCTCCTCCCTTAAGAAAATCCGTCCTTGAATTTTAATTACTGAGTACTCACCAATCATGACTTGAACAATTACGGGTATTTTCAACACTTTTCATCCTCGTTTTCCCATGTGCACTCCTTAACACGATGGTTCTACCATTGAACTTTGATCATTGCTATCTTTTTGTTTCTTAATTTCTTCACTTATCTTTCTAGTACAATTATAGGAGCTTCTTTGTAAGACAACTCTTTATCCACTTCAATAGCTTGAGGTTAAAAGATGTGTGATGGGTCTGATACATATTTCCTTAACATCAATATATGAAACACTGGGTGGATGCTAAAGCTAGTAGCAAGGCTAGCCTATGTGACACTCTCCCACCTTGCCAAGGATTTAAAAAGTTCTAATATAGCGAGGTAACAATTTTCCTTTCTTACTAAATCTCATGATGCCCTTCATGGAAGAGATATTCAAGAATAATGATCTCCCATTGAAAAGTGAATTTCTTTTGGCTTAGGGTCGGTGTAGCTCTTTTGCCTACTAAAGGAGTCTTTAATCTCTTTAATATGATCAGTACTTTCTCTGTGGTCTCCTTGAGTAGATATCATGCTTCCACATATTTATCTCCCTCTTCTACCTAACAAATGGGAGAGCAACAATTTCTTTAAGAAAAGGTTTCATAAAGAGCTATGTCAATAAAGGAGTGGTAGCTATTATTATAAGTGAACATGATTAATCGGAGATGTTTGTCCCAACTAATTCTTGTGAGGCATTACTTGAGCACCGGCTAAATTTGCTAAAAGGAATCGAAATGCTTAATTGGGAAAATACTAATGATGGTTTCCTAGGATTCAAATAGGTTGATTTTAAAAAGTGTATTAGAATCGCCACCTTAATTTTATTTTAATTAAGAAAAAGATTAAGGAAAAAATCCATTTGATTGCAATTTCATCCCTAAGGAAAAGCTTACTATCCTCAAAACCAAAAGGATTCGGGAACTAGGTTTTTAGTTTATCTTAATAAAGATAGTTTGGCAATTAACTTAGTTGTGACTTAAAATTGATTTCATGAATTATTTATAAATGCCACAACGATTATAATATGCATGATCTATCCATTCCATAAAGCATAAAATAAAGCAACACAATAAAGCAATTAAAGAAAAGAGTTTAAAATTACAACAAAAATCTAAATTAGGGGATACCTCCACTAGCATTATGAGTTTTAGGGAAGTCACACTTTCCCCAAACTAAGTCTAAAACAAATAAGCAAAACAAAAGAAAACCTAAATATGTGAAAAAGGTGATGAGGGGAGAAGGCTGTTTCTTTATTTATTTTTTTGGATTCGACGCTTGAACTAAGCATGCATGTATATCCTTTTGAATAAGAATTAGAACCCATACAATTCTCCTTTCTTGTGAAGGATTTGTTTAGCCAAATCACTTTATCATATTTTGATTGATTAATTGATTGAGTTGAGTAGATTTATTGATCTTAATTGATTACCAAGTTAGGTTAATTAGTTTAAATTTTTAATTAACTAACCTAAGTGAATCAAAAATTAGGCAAGGAGCCATAAAGAGAGGAGAATCTTGAGAAGGGAAACAATAACATAAAATAAATAAATAAAAGGAAAGGATGAAGAAAAAGAGACTTGAGATGGTGGAGACTTGGCTGATAGACTTGCCTCGGACGATAGGTAGCAGCTTGCCTCAAACGGCAGGTAGTAAAAAGCCTTAAGCTTATCACTTTGCAGAGCAAGTACCAAAAACAAAGAGAAAATTAAAAACAAAATAAAAGAAAGACTTTAAACTAGAGAGTTCATTCCTTTAAGTTTAAGCTAAAACTATTTCTTGCTTTAAGATCAAAGTTAAGAAAGCAAGTCTAGGTGTTAAAAGGTGAAGAAAACTAAACAGGGAGGTCCCTATATATAGTGGAAACGTATAAGGGTTGAATGGAGCCAAAAATGATATGGGGTTCATGTTTTAGGAGTCACTATTGTAAGGGGTACCTGCAGCAACCATAGGCACCACTTACAATAGCTGCAGGCTGCTCTTGTGGCACCATAGGCTCTACCTATCGTAGTCACAAGTCAAGTTGTCTTTTTTTTTTTTTTTTTTTTGAGGGTGCTGCCCCCGAACCCTTGCCCGCTAATTGGCTAATAGGACCACTATACTAGATCTGTATAGCACACTAAACGTAATAGATATAAAGCTACTACTTATTGGAAGAGTGCATAATTGAGGGTTTACAACCTCAAAGCCCAATACTCACAACTTTAACATATCTTCTAAGGCCTAGATTGTCCATCATTCTATAGGTGGAATGCAGTGTTGAAGTCCAACCATATGCCCAAAGCTTCTTAAAGCTTTTACCATAATCTCAAGGTAAACTAAGTGCCTTTATCAGAAATGATGGACACTAGAACTCTGCACAAACTCATTATCTTATTTAGGTATAGTTATGCATACTAGGCTACCATATAAGTAGTCTTCATTCTGAGAAAGTGTGTAGACTTTGTTAACCAATCTAATATGACCCATATGGAATCATATCCCTTAAAAGTTCTTGGTAATCCAACAGCGAAGTCTATAGTAATATGTTCCTATTTTCACTCTAGTAACTTAATTTCATGTGGCAATGTAGATGGGCTTTAGTGTTTAAACTTGACTTATTGGCAAGTCAAACAAGATGCCACGAAGTTATCCATATCTTTCTTTAACCCCGGCCACCAATATCAATCATTTACATCATGACACATTTTAATGGCTCCTGGGTGTACGCTATAAGGGGATTGATGCACTTCCTTCAAGATCCTTCCCCTTAGTCCATCCATATTTGGTACACCAATCCTTGCTCCATATTTTAGTAGTACATCCTTTATCTCAAACTTTGGAGTTCTCCCAGCTTTGACATCCTCCTTTAACTTTACCAATTAAGGACTCTATCTTGTGAAGCTTTTATCTCATCGATCAACCTTGGTTTTACTTGGAAGTATGCCACTAGGACTTTTGATTTATTAACTTCAAATTGGAATTCTTTGTTAAATAATTCCTTCAATTCCCTTATAATAGGCCTCTTGTATATCAACATATGTGAAAAACTTGCCATTGACTTTTTATTTAAGGCGTTAGCCACAATATTGGCCTTTCTTAGGTGATAGAGTATCTGATAGTCCTAACCGTTCAACTATTTGATGTATTTTCTTTGCCTTAGATTCAAGTCTCTTTACTTCAGAATGTACTGAGGATTCCCATGATCTATATAGATCTCACACTTTTCTCTATACAAATAATGTCTCTATATCTTCAAGGCAAACATGATTACTGCCATCTCCAAATCATAGGTAGGGTAGTTCATCTTATACCACTTAGGTTGCCTAGAAGTGTAAGCAATAGCCTTGCCATGGTGTGTTAAAACACTGCTAAGTCCTACCCTTGAAGCATTGTAGTATATAACAAATTTGCCTACTCCTTCAAGTAGTGCTAGGATCGGAGCTGAAATTAGGTAATTCTTTAATTTATAGAAACTCTTTTCATATGCCCCATCCCACTTAAAGTTCACTTGTTTCCTCATTAGCTTTATCAATGGTGCTATAATCTTGGAGAAATCTTTCACGAATCAATAGTAATATCCCACCGTGCCTAAGAAGCTATGAATCACTGTAACAGTAGTAGGTCGAGACCAATCAACTATTACCTCCACTTTCTTTGGATCAATATGAATACCATCTTTACTTATTACATGACCAAGGAAATTCATGTGATCCAACTGAAATTTCACACTTAGACAACTTTGCGTAGAGCCAATGTTCTCTCAAAATCTATAACGCCTTTTTTAAGTGCTCTTCATACTCCTCCTTGCTTTTTGAGTATACTAGTATGTCATCAATGAAGACGATCACAAATTTATCTAAGAATAGTAAAAGACTTAGTTTATTAGGTTTGTGAAAGCCCCTAGGGCATTCATTAGACCAAACAATAGAACAGCGAACTGATAATGGCCATATCTTGTTCGGTAAGTGATCTTGCAAATATCTTCTCCTATGATCTTAAGATGATGATAACTAGACCTTAAATTAATCTTGGAGAAGTGACTATCCCCTTGCAACTAATTGCATAAGTCATCAATTCTCGATAGAGGGCACTTGTTCTTTAATGTTACTCGATTGAATTGCTGATAATCAATGCACAGCCTAAGCGACCTGTCCTTCTTCTTGACAAATAAGACCAGAGCACCCCAAGGTGGTTTAATGAAGCCCTTATCTAGTAGATATTGTAGTTGTACATTCAACTCTTTCAGCTCAGTGGGTGCTAGTGGTATAGAGGTATAAAAATTGGCTAAGTGCCTATAAAGAGTTCTATGTTGAATTCTACTTCTCAATTAGGCGGCATCCTTATCTTTTGATGTTTGCAAAGTCTCCAGAGGAATTAGAATTATGGGAGATGGGTTGCCGAAGTTGGGTTGGCCAAAAAGAATCACCAAAAGTCAAAGGATAGTAGCCTGTAACTTATGAAGAGCTGTAGATGGCTTCAAGTGATAGACCTATGCCGTCAACAATGACCAACACCAACTAAGAGCTACTGGGTGATGACGAGCAGGCAACGACAATAGAGCACACCAGTCAAGAAGCAATAGTGGTCGGTAATTGAGTAGTAACAAATCTATGAGAAGAGAAGGAAGAAAAGGAAAAAAGGAGAGAGAAAAAAGGAAAGGATGAGAGGGAAAAAAAGAAATGAGAAGAGAAAAAAAAAAAAAAAAAAAGCTAATGGGGTTAGTGAATATTTTAAATTTTTAGGTAAATTGGGTAAATGTTGGAGACTTTGTGATAAATATTGGGTTTTTGAGAATTTTCTAATCCTCAAATTTGTATAGAATAGGACTTTGATCAAGAAAATTGGGAACGAAAAGAGGATTAGGATTTTTTATTATTGGTTTAGTACAAAGAAAATTAAAAGAAGCTAAGGGAAAATTAATTTTGTCTATGGAAAAATTATTTTTCCCTATGTAATTGATACATTAGAGTTTGTGGAGATTTTTGTCTTTAGGATGCTCTTTGGAATTTTGCTCAAGGCTTAGGAATTTTGGATATCATTGTGGAAGTAAGACACTAGAGGCACAAATATATTTTTTTATCCATACAAGTTTGATTTTATCATTGTGGAAATTTGGATATTATTATGGAAGTATGATTGAAAATCAAACTATATCTGGGGGCATTGTTTGCACCATAATTATGGGCTAGATCTATTAAAAGGCCCATTAATGGGTCAAGTCCAAAAGAGCAATAGAGTACTTTTAATGTTTATAGACTAATGTCAATAGTCAAGAAATGATCAGTATTTTAGAGGGATATGGACAATTCTATAGAACGTCCTTAGCAATTGATGTAAGTTACTAATGATTGAGTCATCTCAAGGAAATGAAGCTGCATTTATTGTATTGAGGTTTTAATGCAGCAGTTATTTTCTTAGGGAATATTTAAAGTGTAACCTACTATACAAACACCTAACCAATCATACATTCAACAGGCTCAATGCCTTTTATTAGATCCAATGAGCACAATTTTCTTCAACCTTCAACTTTCTTACTTCTTTAGTTCCCTAAACTTACTATA